>JBBPMG010000006.1:0-181314 GCA_038090195.1 Boletellus deceptivus
GGCGCCGGGGGCGGCGAGGGCGGCGCGGAGGAGGGCGAGCGCGCTCACGGACGCGGGCACGGCCGGGTGGTGGCTGGGGGAGGTGAGGGGGCGTCGGGGATAGAGGGCAAGGGACGGACAAGACGGAGATCTGGGGCTGGCGAGGGTGTCAGTGGCGGGCTGGATGGGGATGGGGCACGGACCAGACGCCTCGAGAACGCGGAGAACATGTCGGCGAGGAGACTGTCTCGCGTGCGACCGTCGGACGGGCACCGCCTCTCCCGCAGCACCCCCTCAAAAATAGCCCGAGTGCCGCCGGCGGACGTGGCAGACACGTGAATCGGCATCGGCGGCGTCCGCGCGAGCCCGGATGCACGCCGCCTCGCACCCACTCGCCCCCGCGCACGCCCTCGGGCCACCGCAGGGGCAGGTGGGTGGCAGCGGGCTCGGAGGCGATCGCGTCCAGGAGCTCACCCTGAGGGACGCACCTCGCTGTCACGGTTCGGGGCTGTACAATGCACACCGCCTTTTGTATAGAGCCTAATGGAAGAGCGCGTGCAAAAACAGACGAGACGGATCGGCTGTCATGCATTCAACGTCCGGACCGCGAGACATTATCGAGTGGCTACGTTATGGATGTGCTAGGCGAAGACGAGGGATAAATAGATCACATGGATACAGAGCGGTCGAGTCCTGGACACTCGCGTGATGGATACATTATTTCGGAACACACGTGCGCAGATCACGTCTATGCGCTGGTATACACCGGATTCGAGTCGAGGTAGCCCGTGGAGTAGCCGTGGTGCGTCTCCGCCGCGCTGTCGTAGTAGGACATCCTGCCGTCGTACCCGATCGCCATTTGGGACGAGACCGGAATACAATGTGGCGGACCACCAGCCGAGCTGTCCCCCACGGACACCGGTGACATGGCAGGCATGTCCGGCGAACACGCCAGGCTCGACGGACTCGACGTGCTCGAGCTCGCCCGCGATGGCGCGCCAGACACGGGCGCGTACGGGTGGTACCCCCGCCCGGGCGGCGGCGACTGTCCCCGCAGGAGCGAGAGCGTCATGCTCCTGTGCCGTCGCACTGGCCCCGTCACCCCGCGCGCCATCACGGACCGGTGGAGCGACACGTCCTCAAACTCGGGGCGGCACGCAGGCGCGACCATCGGCCCCCGCCCGTGTGCGTCGAGGGGCGCCCACGTCGCGTCCATCGGCGGGAGGAAGCCCAGATGGGGCAAGTCGCCGTCTGGACTGGGCGTGTCGACGCCCGCGGCCACGTTCGGGGGATAGTACGGGGCGACGGCCGGGTGCGAGACAGCGGCACTCCAGCTGGAGCCCAGGATCCCGGCCGCGGTGACCAGCCCTTCCTCGTCGCCCGCGATCTCGTGCAGCGGTCCCTCGACCTCCACCTCACATATGTCCATATTCGGCAGCCCATTCGAGAACGGCATCGATGCAGATAGGGAAAACTCGGCGTCCTCCAGGCCCTGGCTCTCTGCGTCGATATCAGCCCCGAGTTCTCCGGGGCTTGTGTCATCCCCATCAGTGCGGAAATGGATGCGAAGGTGCTGGTTGAGGTTGTCGGACCTCGAAAACCGCTTCATGCAGCGGTCGCATTGATACGGACGCTCCATGGTGTGCGTGCGAACGTGTCTCTTGAGGTGCTCCGTCCGCTTGAACAGCCGGCCACAGCAGAAGAGGGGACAGACGAACGCCTTGGAGGTAATGCGACCCCCGACCCCCGAGGACTCTGCGCCGTGGGAGTACGACGTCTGCAGCGTGGCGCCGTCGGGGCTGGGCGACAGGTACGGGTGCGCCAGCCTCTGCGCGGGCTCGTCGGACGGCGCGTGGTCGTACGTCGCCCACGGTCCACCGTCCACGGAGAGGTTGGATAAGCCAGGCCTGGGGTGCAAGTCCGTCGGCGGCGTGGCGGGGACCGCCTTTTGGTCGCCCCGCGCCTGCGCGATAAACATGTCGGCGGCAGACGCGTGGTCGCTGGTCCCATATCCGTGCGTGCCGTTGGCAGAGCTGCTGCGAGAGTGATGGCTCCCATCCGGGCTGTTGCGGTTGATGCCCGAGAGCGTGCTCGGATGAAACTTGCTCGCCGGCTTCTTGCGACGCTGCTTGTAGGTCGGGGAGCCCTCGAAGAGCGTGAACGGCATGAACGGCAGGTTTGATCGCTGGCCGGCAGCCGGGGTGCCTGTGCCCTCGAGACGAATCACGTTGTGCTGGCTGGGCACGGCGAGGTCAGACGAGGGCGCGTAGCCACTCCCGTCGTCGGTGGCGGCGTGGGGGTCGGGGCCGTCGGCGTCCCTGCCGGCGATCGCCTTGCCAAACTGCTCGTAGAGACTGCGCTGGGGCTCGTACGTGAACGACAGGGCGGGCTCGCCGACGATGACGGTGGTGGGCTCGAGGCCCATCTTTTCCCGCTTGAGGTCGCGCTCGAGCGCGTCGAGGAAGAGGCGATCGTGGGGGACCGAGTACCTGTGCGAGGGTGAGCGGGGGGGCCGGATCGGGCGGAGGGACGGGGTGCGGACCAGTAGAAGACCTTTTGCTTTTTCTGGGTGCGGATGCACTGGTATTTGAAGAGGAGATCCAGGAACGGGGACTGGAGGGGGTCGGCACGCGCGCGGACGCGGGTGCGGGATGACGTACCTTGGGCTCCTCGAGGGTGGCGTCGACGCCGGGCTTGAGGTTGCGGAGGTCGCTGAAGACGCCCTCCTCAAACTTTTTCATGTTGCGGACGGGCCTGCCAAAGGCCTCGAAGCGGAAGACGAGGGCGCGGACGATGTCTGTGCCGGTGATGTGGTAGATGCCGGACCAGAGGACGCAGGAGACGTATTCGGAGGAGGGGAGCAGGAAGCGGTTCATCGACGGGTGCGCGGCGGGGTGGCTGGCGGCGGGGGGGTCCGCGAGCGGGTCGGGGTGGGGGCGGGAGGGGCCGGGGGCGGACCAGCGGGCGGGGGCGGTGGCGAGGAAGTACTTGAGGCGGTCGAGGTGGGCGATGTTGTCCAGCTCCTTGGGGGAGAGGGGCCGGGAGAGGTCCTTGTGGGCGAGACCCATGGCGAGGCGAGAAGATGTCGGGGCGTCTGGGGCGGAGGCAGCTCGAGCTATAAAGCACCGTGCCGCACTCCGCGACCGCCATTCTTAGCACGCCAAAGCGGGCCAAGCAGAGATGCGCGATCGCGCGTGCTGATAGCCGTGCTGTGCGCGGGTGCAGTAACGCGAATAATAATAATAATGGTATTCCTATTTGCCATCGCCTGCTGAGCTGTCGGCGCTCGTGGCTGTCTCCGGGCCCGATGATGCAAACAAGGTTGGCTGGCGCGTCCCGCGAAGCTTGACCCTGAGCTCGCCCGTCCCGTGACCGCGCAGGCACGGTCCTCGCACGCTCCGACCCTCGCACCAGCGCGCACGTGGCCCCCATGCTCCCATGGGATTCCCCGCCGTGGCGCCGTGGCCGAGCTCGCCGGCCGCGCCCGCCCGTCCGGATTAGGCGCGTGCGATCGTCGCGTACCGTCGAAAACGTGTCCAGCCACAAGCCTACTCTGCCCGCCCGTCCCACACATACGCCTCAAAACCGTTCACCGCCCATCCAACCTCCGCACCGCCTCCCCTTATCGCCGTCCGCCCGTCGTCTCTGCACACCACCCCCTCCGCTTCCGCCGCCAGAATCAGCTCCCCCGCAAGCGAGACCGCAACCGCCTCCTCCCGCGCCACCTCGCCCGTCGTCTGCCGCCCAGAAATAGCCAGGAAGCTCGACAGCCGTGCCGCAAACGCTGCGTGCGTGTACCGCGCCGTGTGCAGCACCCGCAGCCCCGACCTGAACACCCTGCTCCGGATCGGTGGCGACGTATGCGCAGGCAGCGCGTCGACCACCTGCAGAAACGTGGCCGGCGCAACGAGTGCTGGCCCACATCAGATGCCACCCCCGATCCAGATTGTCCCACTCACCGACACCCCTCGCTCGGTTCCAGCCACCCCACACCTCGTCCAGCCCAATGATCCCCCGTTCCCCCATCAGCCCTCCCCCCGGCCGTCCCTCGTCCGCCGACCCCTGCAGCACCCGCCCGAGTTCGCGGGCCAGCTCGTCCACCCATCTCCGCTCGTCTTGCAGCATGTCCGCCGTGACCGGCGCGTCCGGCAGCTGCACGCCCAGCTGCGCCATTGACGACCGTATGAACCTCGCCTCCTCTGGCTCAGACGACGGCACCAGCGCGCTCGTCGTGAACAGCGCCGGGGACGACACCGACTCGGGCACCCTCCCACGGGGACTCGCAGAGCCAGACCCACCGCCGGACGCACCCAGCTTCGCGTTCAGCTCAGCCGCGAGGCCGACAAGGTCCCGCGCCTTGACCATCAGGCCCTCGAGGTCCTGGAACGCATCCGACAGCTGCGTTTCCGTGTCCTGCGCCGACGTCTCGACGTGGTGCAGAATGCCATCTACCTCTCTCTCTCAGCCCCCCCCTCAAAACGAAGAGCTGGACGTGGACGCACCAATGCCCGACCGTCGCAGGAGGCCCGGCGTCGCACCTCCATCAGGCGTGTTGGCACCGAGGCTCGCCGTGCCACTTCGAGCCCCCTTGCCGATTTGCCGTCCCTGGGTGGAAATTTAGCGGTGGACGCCCTCGAGCACATCGCCGCGCTAACCTCCCATGCCCTTGCCTTGAGGGCACGTCTCAGCGTCGCATAAAACGCCCTGTCGCCCCCTTTCCGGAAACTCAATTTGATGAGAGGGCTGGTTGATTCCGAGGCACCGTCTTCAATCGAGGGCGATATCGGTCGAGAGGACGGCGCGGACTTGCTGCCAAGTCCGGGTGCGAGCGGCAACGGCGTAGAACAGATCTCGCAGCTCCGAAGGCTGGGATGGTTGAGAAACGTACATGCCGTGCATGCAATCGTCGACGGCACCCTACTCAACGGGGGAGTGGGGGACCTGGCCCGCGTCGAAAGGGCAACCGAGACAGACGCTGCCAGCTGTGAAGCGGACAGGGTCGGTGCATTTGGCCGAGGGGAATCCGACAACGCGCTCCTGGGTACCCCACACAGCGCACATATCCGCGCCGCGGCTGGACTGAGCCCCGGGGGGTTACGATGGCCGCACACATCGCAGACCCAGCTCCCCAAGCTGTCGTGGCTGTCGTCCGGAAGGTTCGATGGGGGAACGAACGTGGAATCAAGGCACAGCGTGACTTTCGGGGAAGACATGAATAAACCCGCATAGTAATCGGTGCGTGCTATTTGCGCAAGGTCCAGGCTGAACGACCGCAAAGCTGCTTGATGCGAATTTACAAAGAAAAGGCGGTGCGAGGAGACATGCACGGTACCAGACTGGTGGTTGGCGGCTTTCTGATGGCTGTAAATTTAGTGTGATAGGTGATGTAAATGAAATGAACGATCAACCGCGCGTCACGATAGAAACCAGCGGTGAGGAGGCGAGGAACAACACGCACCCATCGTAGATCCCGACGCTGTCCTGGGATGCGAACAGATCTTCGTCGCCGTACAGGAGCGCTGGGACGGGAATAGTACCGTCTATCGTGGTCGCAAATCGTTGCAGAGCCATGACCGATCTCGTCCGCACAGATCACCGTGGCAGCGAGAGCACCGAGTCCTGCCGAGGGCGGTGTGACCTTGTGCTGGTGGCAACCTCTTAGCGAGAGGGGAGGGGGCAAGTCTTGCGGTCAAAGTCGGGCCACCTCAGGTGAGCCTCCAGCACGCCGTAGTATGGCAGCAAGACGTCTTCTGTCTCGTTCCGGCCTCAGCTAGGCGCCATGGCAAACGAACCCCGGACACCACGCACACCGGGTTGTCAACAAGACCGCGTAGCCTCGTTCACACACATCAACCAAGCGATAGCCCACCCCAGCTAACGACAGGCCCCACTACGTCGAACATGCGCATCCTGCAATCTGCCCAAGACAGGCACCCCCCCCCAGGACCATCGTCCAACGGCGATGCACCCAAATCACAGCACCTGCTCATTTTGTGTCTATCAACTCCCCAGTGGACATCTGACAGATGCCCCGCGGACCGATCCACGTCGACGTGTCGCTGGCGACGACCGTGAGTAGACTACTTCCTCTTCTTGGCCTTTTTCTTCTTGACACCACCAGCGGTCGAGCCGCTCTGCGGGGTGGGCACCGGAGAGGCCGCTCGTGGGTGCCCCGAATCACCGCTCGCAGACGGTTGCGGTGGTGCGATAGACGGGGGCGGCTCCGGACGCTTGTTCTGCATTTTCTGCATCAGAGAGTGATTGAGGGACTCGAATCGGTTGAGAAATATCGACGAATAAGTTTTAAACTTGATGCACTGGACACAAGGACGATGACGGAACCGCGATTTGGACGTCCGGAGAGATCACTTACCGTCGTATCATTCGTGATCTTGAGGACGAGCTTGCCCTCTGATGATTTCCATTTTACAGAATACCGTGTCTGGGCGGCGTGATGTGGTTGCGCACAGGGCCATCGGCGAGGAAACAGACCTTGTCCGGCGACTTGACATACAGACTCTCTGCGGCCTCCTGGTATTCGTGCCAGGATGCGATGTATACCATGACATCCGGCGTGGTCACATCGCGTGACATATAATCACAGAAAGTGACGCCATCACGTGCTCAGATTAGTCGGGGCACGCACACATCTCACAGCGCTCGGATCCCGCTCGCACGCCCAAGCGCTCGTCCTTTACCACTACCTCTAGACATGGCTGCTCAGCAGCCTAAACGTGAGTATCCACTCTCCATCAGACTGCTAACGCCAACGGGAACTTTTTGCCATGATTGCACAGCGCTCCCCTTCATTGCCAACTTCGCAGCCGGCGCGATCGCCGGAGTGTCCGAGATTCTCACTTTTTACCCCCTCGGTAGGTGTGGAAAACGGCGTGTGCTTGCTTGACATGACCTCCTCTGCCAGATGTCGTACGTTCTCGTCCTTGTCGCCGTGCGTCCGAATCCACGTGAGATGTGATTCCAGGTCAAGACGCGTATGCAACTCGAGACTGGGAAAGGCAGGCATGGCATGGTCGGCACGCTTACTTCGATCATACGCGAGGAAGGGTAGGCTTCATGTGGACTTTGCTTTGCCAAGACTAAACGACAGGTCTAGTGTCGGGAGGCTATACAGAGGTAGGATGACGTTTTGATCATCGCTCCAAACCTTTCGAGTCGCGATTAGGTCTGGTTCCCCCACTACTCATGGAAGCGCCGAAACGCGCGGTCAAGTTGTAAGCAGTATTGGGACTCTTTCAGAGTCCGTTTCTCAACCTCGCCCGACGCCAGCGCCGCCAATGACTTTTGGGGGAAGAAATTCTTGGGGATCTCTGGTGAAACCAAAATGACACAACTGCTCTCTATTCTCACCGGGTGTAGCGCTGGCGCTACCGAATCCTTTGTTGTCGTCCCGTTTGAGCTCGTCAAGATCAAGTGACACTGCTCTTTTCTATTCCTGTATGCCCACTACTCACCATTTATTGTAGGCTGCAAGACAAGACGAGTACTTTTGCTGGCCCGTTAGATGTTGTCAAGCAGATCGTCAGGAAGGAAGGCATCCTTGGCCTTTACGCTGGAATGGAGTCCACATTCTGGAGGTGGGGGCAATCTTTCTGGCCTTTGGTGTGTAATACTGAGGCGTTCTGTCAGACACACTTGGTGGAACGGCGGATACTTTGGGTGCATTTTCCAGGTGCGCGGCCTGCTGCCCAAGGCGGAGGTGAGGTTGTCCTACAAGCCTTTGAACGCGTGATTGAAAAATGATGGCAGACTCCCCAAGGCCAGCTTTTCAACAACCTCATCTCTGGCACGGTGGGAGGCTTCGTTGGTACAGTCCTCAATACCCCATTTGACGTACGCTTGCCGCACGAGTCGGTTGTTCAAGCGGTCTGAGTTGCCGGTCCTATAGGTGGTCAAGTCGCGCATCCAGGGTACCACCAAGGTCCCAGGAGTGGTGCCCAAGTATAATTGGACGTACCCTGCGTATGTTTGGTGGATCTTGCGCTAAGCACACGTTCTGACTGTCGCTGTCAGACTTGTTACCATCATGCGGGAAGAAGGGTTGGGTGCGCTTTACAAGGGATTTACACCAAAGGTCCTCCGACTTGCACCAGGAGGTGGTGTTTTACTTTTGGTCGTCGAGTTCACTCTCGGTATCTTCAGGAAGGGTATGTCTGCAGTTCTTTATACGCGCGTAGTGGCTGACACGTATTACAGCTTTGGGCCCACCATACATATAGAACAGTTATATCCTGTGACATACCACACTGCAAAAAATAGACCTTGTCCTTTGATCAGTGCGCCGAGATAGCACAGCCACATGATTATATACTTTCCATGGTATATATAAGAGTACTGACGTCACACAGGGGGATCTTCGTCGTTCACCGCGATGTCGACCACTGACCGTCTCCCGTTTGTGCCTGCTGCACGGGACGACAAACGTTCTCCTTGTCCGGCTCTCAATGCACTGGCGAACCATGGCTATCTGTAAGTCGCACGCCCACCTGTGTCGAGCCATACTCAGCCCCCGCAGTCCTCATGACGGCAGGAACATTAGCTTTTGGCAGCTCGTCCGGGCCGTCCGCTCAGTCTACAATCTATCGTTTCCCCTCGCAGTCCTGCTCGCGCTCGTCGGTGTCCTTCTCTGTGGCCACGCGCTACGGCTCGACCTGGACAAGCTTGCGCGACACAACCGGATCGAGCACGACGCATCGCTCGTTCACGAGGACGCCCAGGCAGGGCACACCGAAGCCCCTATCCCAGTCGACCCGGACCTCCTCCAGGCCTTGTTGTCGCACGCGAAGCGCGAGGACGCGGGGGGGCTGAGCCTGGACGCGTTTGCACGGCTGCGGGTGGACAGAGAGGCGAGGTTGACGGCGCCCTTGGACCAGGTGCACTCGGAGATCGGTACGGGCGAGGCTGCGCTGTGTTGGCTGCTTCTCAAAAGGGAGAACGGCCAGGTGCCGCTGTCGACGCTCGAACAGTGGTATGGGGAAGAACGCATACCGGACGGATGGGACCCGCCACGGGAAGGCGTCGGGCTCCTTGATGCGCGTCAAACAGCCAACGAAGTGGCGAGCAAGATGGAGCGGATCAGGCGTCGGTGAGCAAAAGGGGGGGGGGGAGGTCGCCAACGCGTCCCCTCTTTGGTTCCTGTAAATAGCTGGGTATACTAAGGTATCAAGTATGTGTTATCTCAGCATTCGGTGCAACTGCGCAGGTCGCAGCGGGCCTGCGCAATACGGCCAAGCGCTGCGCCGCGGGCCATGCTCCAGCAGGCAGTGAGGCCTGCGGCTGTTCAGGGTGATTGTTCATAAGCAGCGGGTCCAGGCTGGCCCCTAACACACATCGTACTGTCGCCCGCCACCAGCGTAGCACACCAATGGTGAGGCTCGACGACGCCATGCAGACTCACCCGCCAAAGCGACGCGACGCAGGCATCCGGCGTCGAAGCTTCCGACGCGTGCATCACGACGTACCAAGCGCTCAAGCTGGGCAAGAAATTCAGATACATCCTCTTTGCGCTCAACGACGCCAAGACCGACATCGTCGTCGACGAGACCACATCGGACGCGCCCGACTATGACACGTTCGTGCAGCGTCTGCCGAGCGATCGGTGTCGCTGGGCGGTGTACGACTTTGAGTTTGCGAGGGAAGGGGAGGGGAAGAGGCGCAAGCTTTGCTTCATCTCGTGGTGCGCGACCCTCTCTCGCTCTGGTCCAGGACGGACAAGGCAGGGCTGCTGACACGCCACCGCCGATGCGTGGCAACCTGCCACCGCGCGTCGCACTGTCACCAGGTCGCCCGACAGCGCCAGCGTCAAAGAGAAGATGGTGTACTCAGCATCCAAAGAGGCCATCAGGCGCAGGCTGGATGGCATTGCTTTCGAGGTCCAAGGCACCGATTACTCCGAGATCAGCTACGAGCAAGGTTCGTTGACGGTCTCGCTCCGCCTCCAAGACGCCCTGATTCCTTAACGGACCAATTCAGTGCTTCACAAGGCGTTGACATCCTCTCGCTGATTTCGCATGCCTATCCGCTTTAAGCATGCATGTCATTTTCATCCTCCTCGGTAAATTCAGCTCGTACGAGTACGAACGTGCGATCGTCTTTTTTTGCCTTGCTCTCTTTCCCCTGCAGCAAGGTCTGTTGGTATGCAAATAGTCCCATGTCATCGGTGGCATCATCGGGTAAAACGTCAGGAGATCACCATCAGCCAAGCCCCACATCACCTGTCGCTCAAAGAAAAGATGTATTTCAACAGCTTTGTTGTCCGGTCCCGTCCGTGTGCCTTGGTATCGTGCATACCGCCGACGATCGTGGGTCTATGTTACCTTTCTATCTATGGTCGCGACGGGGATCAAAGTGTTCCCCATAAGATACTCGCCTGTCGCACAAATGCCAGCAGACCACACCAACAAGAGAGACGTGATGCAAAAAAAGCTGATCGACTGCCCTATCTCCAGCCAGGAGCCTGCCGCAAAGCATCCGCTAAATGAACAAAGAGATGGGACATGGACATCTTCTCACCGGTATCAGTCACGTTCAAAAAGAACGTCATCGTCATCCCTGGGGCCGCGGTCAGACGTGGACAGTCACGGCGATCCACGATTGTGCCCACCGTCGGTCAAGGTCAATGCCACAAGGAACAGGGAATATGGTGGCAAGCCTAAACGGGCGTTCAGAGTTGCAAAAGCTGCTGAAAGGATCACGTATGGCGCGACGATCTTGAATATCTGCACAGATCAGTCAGCGGGCTCCACGAGACCAGATTAAGGCACCGACTAATAAAGCCGCCATCAAGAAAGGGTTGAACACGGGCACAAGTCGATATACGGGCTCTAGATAGAAAGAACTGAATGTGATGTGAGATTATGCCCAACAATGTCGTCCGCGAAACTCACGATATGGACGCAACGCTGAGGATGAGACAGGTCAGCATGAAAACTGGGTAGACATCACACGGATTTGACGTACTTTCCAGTACCAAAGAAGGCGACCTGCACAAAGAATAAGAAGAACAGCGCGATCCGTACATCGTCTGCCCTGAAGCAATAGTTGTTTGACCGCGGCTCTCTTGGCCTAGGTTTGTTGGCACCCAAAGGTTCCCGAACAGCCGCCTCGACGTCCACCCACAATAGTAGATTGTATGTGAAAGCCGAGTAGAAGAGGCCTTCGATGGATATGGACAGTACGACGAAACACACCGAAAGTCCCAAGAAAAGAGTCGTGATCTTAGACTTCGGGGAGGTATGTTGTACTTGGGACACGAATGGGTATAACGAGGATACCACTAGCCAAAACAAGAGCATAAGCCACATAAACATAAGTAGATCAACGACATACCGAGAATTGACCACGCAGCCGCCTGGTGGTAGGGTGGCAAACCATTCTTGGCTTGCAAGCTGACCACGGAACGAGCAGTGATCACCATGATTGCAACGAGGAGCCCCGTCTTTCGCACGTCAACTGTGAGCGCACTCATAAAAACTTGTTGACCCACTTGGAAAAAAGTAGAGACTCTATTCTTGGGGCTTAACTTTGGATCGGACGACCAGGTTTGCGCAGCACCTACAAAGAGCATCACGATGCCACCAAACAAGCTAAAAACTGGTCAACATCACCCGAGAGCGACTACTTGGGACCTACATGGTCGGAAGGCTTTCAGTCTTGTCAACTGAAAGGAAAGGGAAGACAGCAGAAACTATGCAACTAAAAGCCCACTGTACACCAAGCCTCCAATTCTGCGAGAGAGTTGATGTCGGCCAAGCACAACATGGCCATAAGACACCAATGATGACGAAACCAACGCTCCATATAGTACGGTACGTATACGCAGCCTGGAAACATCAACCACTAACCGTCAACCATGACTTGCAAACAAGCAGATACACATACCACCATGCTCTGGAGTGAGATCATCACGAGTATTCCATAAATGCAAAGCTGACGAAGGGAGAAAGAGGATTGTGATATGACTTTGAAGAGAGTGGGTGCTCCTCGCAGAAAGAATTCTCTCCAGAAATAACATGGAAAAGCAACATAAAGATAGAATGTCCAAGGTGAACTCTGCATCCAAAAAGCCATAGAAGAACCACACAATGTTAAGAGAGTGGACACGTTGATAAATGCATTCCAGGAAGTCGATGCAGGTGGGATAGTAAGGTGAGGAAAGAGGGTGATAGAAGCATATGCCGCCCATCCAACGTATGCCACTATGACAATAGTGCGAATCAAGAAACGATCATAGCTAAAAATCTTGTCAAGCCAGCATACAGCAGGATGCAACGAGAGCTGACGTTTCTAGATAGCGTAGACCCTCCAAACAAGCGTTGATCAGCTGCGCAGACTGCCCGCGGGCTTCGTTCCATTGTCGTTCCTTGAGTGATTGTTCAATGGATGCGAGTCTCAAATGGCGAGATGGAATGCCCAGATCATCCACGTCTTCGAGAGATCTAAATGGTTTATAAAACAAAACATTTGCCTGCTTGAGCTCTTGAAAAGCTAAGAAGTCAATTCAGATGGATGGTCGACAACATACCGTGCTTTGTGCGGTAGTGCTCCAACAAGACTTGAGCATTGACTAATGCAATGCGAGCAAGGGCCTCTTCCCCTCCACGGGGGTCAAGGAAGCCAGCCCGCGTGTGATCCACGTCGGGCAGCACACCAACCGAGTTAGCCGGCCAGTTTATGCCAACGAGTGACGCCATGAGAGGAGCTATGTCAGCTTGAGAGACATCTCTGCGGAGTACATGCTCCAGTTTCCATGGCTGCGAGAAGTCGTCGTGTGATGAAGGCGAAGAATCGGGCAGAGGACCTCTGACCCCTTTCCCCCATACAATGAGAGGTGTCCGAGTATTATCCGGGTCTAAAAGGGCGGTGAAGATCAAATTTGCGAAGGTAGAATAGCCTCACCACCGTCTCCATGATTGCCTATCTTGGACATACCATGGTCAGCGGTAAACACGAAGCTTGTTTCCCCATCGGCGTAGAAGTCCATAAAGAGTTTCTCGGTCTCATGGACGATGTTGTCCACAACTTGGATGTTGTTCATGTACTCCTGTCGGTCTGCTTGAGTGCAGCAAACCACAACTAAGCCATTGGATTCACCTCGGAATGCGGGCGGTACGAGTGACCGGTGGTGTCTAATCCTAATAGATGCAGAAAAAAAATCACTTTGTCCTCGCGCAGGTCCGAATCGAGCATAGGGTCTTGCGACGCGTCTCGAAACAGCACACGGAGTTGATCCAGCACCCAAGTATCAAGAGCCGTTGCATCTATAGATCTATTTAGTGCCGTGACCAAGAAACTTGGCATCATATCAACCTTTCGTAAAGTCTTCAGCTTCTTCATCATAACACCATGAGTGGACCTTGCCGGGGGTAGCACCCTTGACGAACATCGGAAGGATATCTGGCGATCCGAATGCAAAGGTGTGACTTGATTGATTAAATACCGAATCGAAGTCCACCTTGTGAGCGCGATGGTCAGAAAAGCATTTCATTTTTGTGTCGACTTCTTACTGGGTTGGTTTTCCAGCCCTGTGATGGACATGCCGGGGTTATATGCGGTAAGAAGAAACATATTCGGGTCTGACCTTTGTGACTGCTGAGACATCTTCATACATCCCTCCTACGCGTTCAAAGGTGAAGATGGGAATATGAAGAACTTGTTACGACAAACCTATGATGGCAACATGTCCCGGGCGACTCTCAGTAGGGACCCTAGTATGAGATACACCGAAAGCACCCCGTTTCTCCACAATAGACCTCAGGTGTGGTGCGACTACGTCTACGGCAGGATTGATTGCTGAAAACGCGTTTGGAGTGAACAAAAGGTCAGCTCGAAGGCCATCACCTTTTGAAGGGGTGTTAGCGCGACATAGGATACTTTTTTGCACGATGCGCCGTACCCACAATGAGCACCAAACGCTTAGATTCTCCGGGGCCCAAGCCATAGCGGGTCATTCCATGGACGACAGGGCTCCTGAAGTAGCAGTCGAAGACGGAGGCGATAAAGACCAGGTGGAAAACGATTCCAAGGAAGAGCAACTTGAGAACATGACGACCTGAGTCTAGCATTTGGACCTAATGCGTGTGTACACACGCAGTACCAGATTTGGGTGAAGCTGTGGAGCGACTCGTCTTTAAAATACTTGGCCTAAGCCCTGGAGGGATCCCACCTGCACCCGCCCTAGAGCCTTAATGCAACACTCGTATCCGATGGATATCTCTTAGTCCGCTTCAGTCATCCCAAGTGAATACTTATTGAGTCGTTTGATTGAGCTCATCCGAACTAACTAGTCCTCCTTGAGGTGATCCTCCAGACCCATACAACAGTATTCGCATGTCCAACTCTGGTTGGTGCTGATGGACCTCTCAAGAAGAAAGAAAATACGCTCGTGCAAGACGATCCAGACTAGTCACGGCAACCTGAGTCGGACTTCAGGCTGACAAGCTGAAATCAAGTACGCAACCACATACACTCGCGAGAAAGCGCACTAGAAGAAATTCAGACCGCATTTCCCTATGCGTTCAGGATATCTGTTTACATTCAGAGGAGAAAAAATAAGCTACACTGAATGTAAAGCGAGTCGGGGGCCCATCGCCGATACCCTGTCATTTTGTTTCACGCCTCCGAGTCAGCTAAAGTACCGTTATCAGAAGATCTAGTCGTGTACAGGCCATAGCCATCACACCCTATGGAAACCGCCTGAGTATTTCTCAAGCTTCGAAGGAGCAAATTTTCATCATGTCTACTCGTATAGAGCCGGATCAAACTGCGTGAGTTATTGGCATCAGTATCGGAATGTGATACTGAACAAGCAAGCATGCGTGCGTGATAAGTCAGTTGTAGGCATAGAAATGTGAGTCTGGCATGAGCGGAGGGTAAGGAAAAGGCGATCTCGAGGCCGCTTACTCATGGGAGGGAATCGGTTGGGGGTATATTGGCCGAGGTCACTTCGACGGAGTAGCGGAGCATGTTCTACACCGGTATAGCTCTATTCAAAATCCTGAACGCTGGGCTTGCTGAGTGCATGTGAGTCTTGGGTGTTTTGTACGCTCTCTCATAACACATACACTCCTTATTACAAGTGCTGGGGAGCGCTGTTGGCCTATACTCCCTCAAAGGACATATTTGCGCCTGTCCTGATGGATGTGTTATGACCAAGGGAGTCGATTGTACTCAATCAATGATGACATGTTCAGTTACGATAAATAGATCTATTGCCGATAAAATCCGGAGTGTAGTAAAGTGGGAGATAAGAATGTATGAGTGGTCGTTGGGCGGAAAGGGAGATAGGGCGAATGAGGTCATTGAGGTGTCCGAAAATGTGCCAAAAATGCTGCAATTCTCGCATATAGCATCAAGATCATTTTCTTTTATGCAGCTTCCGACGCCAATTTTCATACCACTTTCACTAGGTTTTCTAGGCAACGGGTCATCGCAGCAGTAGCAAGGAAATGTCGCAAATTTTTTCACGGCCTTACGACTGCTTGATAAGAAATGTTAACTGTTTGACCTGCATTACCAGGCCATAAACGTCCATGATAAGTCCATCTCTGTAGCACAATAATAAAGAAACACATAATTTCTCTCTTATTTGTCTTATAAGCCACTATCATCCTGCTCCCCTTTATCATAATATGTGGTAAGCCCTTGACATCTCCGAACGAAATCTCCGACAAAGACTCGTCCACCGAATTGCTTGCCACTTCTGGCAGGTGTGTAATCTTGGCGTTACGAACTTGCAAGCTGTGCCCGCGCATAGCGTGTAGGAATCCAAGATGCATCATGGTCGACCGCTCCTCGTGCCCTACCTACCGGGCTGTCACGGCCCCCTTTGCCCGATTCGTGCGTAATTTGGACGGTGCCGAAAAGGCGCGTTGTCTTCCTGGTCTATCTTTTTTGTCCGAGTTTCATCGGGGTCCGAGAACAGTCATACTCTCTGATGCTACGCGAGCCATGCACTGCGCCCTCCTGCCGTCGTTACGTTCTTGCCCAGGAACACCCACTTCGACTCCGAGACGCTCCCGGTTTTGCTGGCTAGGCCTCATTCTTGCTTACTGCTGAGGCCGCCGAGTTCAAATATCAAACCTAGTAGGGTCCAGTGGACAGCAGTCTACAGACATCCTTTGTGTCGTCGCCTCACTTCTGCAATGGTGTCGGTTTTTGCCTCTCCTTCACAGATTCCCTCTCGAGTGCCACCTGAAGTATGGCTTAGAGTCTTTGCCCTTGCTACCGACCTCGGTGCTCTTTTGAACAGCGACAGTTGGATTTCCTCAGATCTGCCTCGCGCGCTCGTGAAACAGTCTGAATTACAGCGTCTGCAAAATTCACTATGCACAAAATGCAGCATAGCTCTTGTTTGCAGAACTTGGAACAAACTCGCACTGGAGTTCCTCTATCAAAGTGTCCTCGTCACTAAAGTGGCCAATCTACATTCTCTTCACGAATCATTGAAGACACACGCACAGGGAGAGAACCGACTCGGCTGGTGGACTAAGCGCTTGGATGTTCTTATCGACGATGAGCGCTGTGAGGTTTCCGACTATGACATGCTCGCCTCAGCCATACGCCAACTCCCGAATCTTTCCATTGTCACGCTTTCCATGCCAATGTTGCCGTTCAACAACTGTTGGCTTCGCCTCCTACCAACATCCATCATCACGTCTCTGGTTGAGACATGTGGGATGTCACTACAGGTGTTCGATTGCTCTGAATCGATTCTTCGACCATGCAGGCAAGCAGGCGATGTTATCCATGACAGTGGCTCGAACTAACCACTTCACATCAGAGAAGACTTGATGCTGTTACTTGCTGCATCTCCGAATTTGAAGGTCCTTCGATGCCCAATCTGTTCCCCTACCCCTGCCAATAGGGTGTCTAGAAAGCGTCTTGACGTTCCCATCATGCCAAAGCTGGAGTCTATTACTCTGATGACTATCTTCCTGCGAGATTATCTTCCTCGAGACAAAGATACGAATCATCTCCCCGCACTCCGTCAGCTCACATACGACTGTATTCCCCCTCCATTATTTGACTGTGCATGGAAGGATTTCATGAAGCTGACTTGCAGAAATCTCACTTCCGTCACTCTTGACTTTTGTCTTTCGGGCGACTCGCTGCAGAGCGAACTCGATTTGCTTTCTGAATGTTGTACTGTCCTCGATAAACTCGTCATCTACCTTCGGTCCTGGTTTGAGCTGAAATCACACCTGGTCCTTCCACCTGTTTCCTACCTCGGTCTACACTCCAAAGGTCCAAAGGGAGAGGCTTCCAATTGCCAAGCATTGGTTTCCGCCCTCGTGACTTTGGCTGCGCCGAGACTGAAGATCGTCCGGTTACTGCACGCTGACACGGCAGAAGAGCTGCGTGAAAATGGGCTCTTATGTGCCGCAGAGGACCGTGCGATTTCGTGCGGTTTCTCGTTGGAGGATCATGAAGGCTATCCGCTACTTTCCTGAAGAGACTTGGAGCTGTCCTCTTGTTAATGGTAGGCAGGTGCAGTATTAGAGTTATTCTCTTCTCGTCGTGTATATGTGTTACCAGCGCAACAGGTGCTGTAGAACTTGCTCGGAGTCGAATTAGAGCAAACTAATTAGTGGTATGCCGTAGCCCCGTAGGCAAACTAGAACATTAAGTGTCGAGTCGTTCATCGCTCGGACCAACAACGCGGACTGTGAGGATAGTAGATATAAGGACCCGGATTTAGAGATAGCCCACTGGCTTGAAGTTGCAGTCGCGCACAAAGCAGGTACACTTTTAGCATTCGACGCTCTGACCAAACAGACCTCGCGAGCATTGTACCGTCTGAACTAGTGACCACTTCGCGTATCGTCTGGTTCCTCCTGGCTCGCGAGCCTCTTTCGACCTTCGAGCTTTGTGAGTATATAGATGGCATGGACTGTATCCTGTCCGAGTCTGACTGTCAGTGGACCACCTTTCCCTGCGACTGCGTCTCTTGGCAAGATCTGGCAACTGACCACTGGTCTCGACAGTTTAACTGTCATTGGGCTCTCAGGACGAATAAGCATGAGCTATAGTATAGAATTAAGTTTGACATCCTTCCTGGCATCTATTTTACTTGCTTGGGTATCCATCACCATTATACATTCGATCGCCATTTCCCTTGCTCATTCTGCCTGATGTCATGCACTGTTCAGCCAAACCTTGAGTTGTTTGACCAGTTTCTTGGCAGTAGCCTCCAACTTGTCGTCTCTTGCTCTTGCAACTTCCAGAATCGTCCGCTTTCGGCTCATCGTGGACAACATCAGGCCCACCTTTCTGGGGGAGAACGATACAGAGAGCGTGGAGAACGGGATGGGGGCAGGTCTAGTGGCACTTGAAATTGTACGAGGGTTTGCCGAACCGCTCGGGTTGCCACTGTTGGGAACTGGCGAACCAGATAAGGCGGAGATGCGAAGCGAATTTACATGTACCACCCCCTCACGAAGACCGTAATCGCGCACGAGGTCTTCCAGACGACTACGTGGTTGCATGAGGTCGAAAAGATCTTTAAACGACTCTTCGCGTTCCAGATGAAGTTCCGAGTCATCCATCATCACGTCTTCACGCACTTTGAGTGTTATAAAGAGATCGAGAACCTGTGTCTCGCGTTGTGCTACCTCCACAGTGCCATGAGGCAACGGGATTGACGAGGAGAGAGGAAACGGGTCGGATGTGTATGGAGCGCGGATGAGGGATTCATAGGCAGGGAAATAAGTAGAGCGCAGCACGTGCATGCAAGCTAACGTGTACGTCAGATATCGATCATCCGTACGATCGTGGAGGGTGCGGTTACCGATATAAAATGACTTGTTCACCAAGCGAAGTTGATGTGCCAGCCAATACGATGTCCTGCGCTGACGCTCAAGTCGACCCTCGTCTCTTCCATGTGTCTGGGGAAACGTCATGTAGACGATCTTGAGGAGCAAGTGAGAAGGCAGCGTAGCAATGGTTTGGTGGGAACGACTGCCAGGAAATGGCGGTAGGGCGACAGAACCAGAGGCGGCATAAGGGGGAGGAGGAATCGCGGCGTATTTTTCGTCGAGGACAACCATGACGGGGATCGCTCCTAGATGCTTGTTTATGAAGCCGGACGTGAAGTGACCTGAATTAAACCGCGCAGCACCGGGCGCAGCAGTGGGACGGCGATGACACTGTTCAGAGCTCAAGTCCAAGCGCGTTTCGCACAGCAAGACGGCCCTGCAGTAGAGAGTCCGTGAGAGGAGCTGCGCATGGGCAGGTTGCTCACTTACGGGCTCGACCATGGCAGTGAGGTACAAATGGGGCTCGGTGGCACGTGACTCACGAGCCTCCATCTCCGAGCCTGCGTCCTGAAATTGAAAGGCGAATGAAAGATGCCACGAAGAGCCCGAATACGTTTCGTGTCCTTGAAGTCATCCCTTGTCAATTTGCCCATCTCGATCTACGGGCCCCTTCTCGAACGCTCCATAGTGCGTGCGTGTGTTGCGCCAGTACCACGACGAGAATCCATCTGACGATCGTTAGCGGCCACAAACGCTTGCTGTACACTTGAAACGCGAGTCCCAGACCTCGAAAGTCGAAGCCTATGTGGGATGGACCGGAATGGCGTCTTCCTCCTCCCTTGCCCATTTCAATGCAGATGCACGAGAGAACGCGCTTGAGACAGTTGAGATCGATCCCCAATATGCGCAGGGGCTTGGATTCGCGGAGGATGATGTTGTGCGTCTGCTACTCCGGGTCAGGGAATCCGCATCTCAAATATTTTCGCTAGGTCGAGATTGGTCTTTTGTACGACCTACCTTTTGCGTCTGCTGTGGGAGCGGAGCCTCTCACCTCGGATGACTGGGAAATCGTCGTGAGCTTGTTTTACCGGTTTCTCCGACCT
Organism: Boletellus deceptivus; assembly: GCA_038090195.1. Lineage (NCBI taxonomy): Eukaryota > Fungi > Basidiomycota > Agaricomycetes > Boletales > Boletaceae > Boletellus > Boletellus deceptivus. The sequence goes on from JBBPMG010000006.1 coordinate 19,856, forward strand.
ACTTGTCATCTCTTACGCAGGAAATCCATGCTTCCCATGTCGAGTCGACTCTATTGTCTCAGGTTCGGGTGGCTAACATTGGTCAAGAAATTGATGTATGGGTGTTGGGACGTACGAGGGTTCGCCTTCTTGTCGGTAAGCTCTATCCCCTTGATCCACGTGCTCCCCTGATCAACTCTCCCAAGTCTCTTTGACTCCGTCAACAAAGGGCAATGCAGCTCTTTTGACAACTGATAGCGAAGTCAGCGTCGCACCGAAGACACGCGCTCGCCAGAAGGCTACCGGAGCCCCATCTAGTGTCTCTCAAGACGGTACAGCCAACAAAGCCCTTGCAAAACCGTCATTGCCGGCAACAGTATTGCGGGTCCTACCAACCCGTCTAATCGACCCATTTTCACCCTCGTCATCTTGCTATAATCGATCCGAAACCCTAGCATACGTTCATCCCTACGTTTTCGCGAATCTTGCACAGTCTCGGTATCCGATGAAGGAGGAGATGAAAGATGTATTCCTAAAATTCTCGTATCGGTTGCTGGACCCTCCGGAGAACCCACTTGAGTCCCCCCGTAACACCGACACAAATACAGAAAAGCAGGAACCTGCTGCTCAAGTTCTTCACCCAGGCAGAAAAGGCGAGCCTCCCTCTACGGAAAATACCTCATCGAGCATTTCTACGGAAAAATCATTGCTGGTGGGATGGTCCACTGCGGTCTTAGAAAGTCATGTGTACTTTCCTTATGGTCTGGAGGGCATCCGTGATTGGAATTGGATCCAGTGAGATGTATGTGGTTTTTATTGAGCGTTCGTACTGATACTAGTGGTAAAGCGTTACTCCGACGGGAGAGCGCAAGACATTCTCGGAGCTCTTCGCAGATATATCTACTCGTGACGTTGACGAGCCAGAACGGTCGTAAGTACACCAGTTCAGACTGCACGGCAGAACATCCGTCGACTAAACCCTATTGAATGCAAGGAAGCCATCTATTCCGGAAGTTGTGCTCTCCGGCGTGCAGGATATTCTCGAGGAAGGTACTAAGCAACTACTTGCTAATTTCGCCCTCCATTCTCTCGACAAAGTAGTGCACGGAAGTGCGTGACTTGTTTGTGATGCATTTTCTGTGTTGCTTAGCGGTGTGTTGTAGTATCTGCGATTCTCTTGACTGGGAGAAGAGGTGTTGGCAAGACCTCGGTAGCTCGAGCGATTGCCAAACGACTTGAGGAAGACACTCGCACATACACATGTATGATCTTGTCCCTTGCATTGTTATGCTGCTGACTGGCAAAAAGACATCCATTATATTGACTTTGCACATTATGTTGAGAAACCGGTAGCGACCTTGAAAGCTCTCTTTCGGTACTTGTATGAGATTGCAGCGTGGCATCGTCCAACAGTACTCATCTTTGATAACCTCGACAAGATCTTGAAGGCAGAGGTCGAAGCAAGTGGTTTCAATGCTTGGTCCGTTTTCGCACTGACAGTCGACTGTGTGTCACTAGCACGCAGACTCATTTCGATCTCGCCATATCACAGAGCTTTTTATCGCTCAATATTCTTCCGGAGAACGCATGGTCCCATCAAACTTTCGTGGAATAGTCATGATTGGCACTGCTGAGTCGCAAACAAGTTTGCATGCCCTCGTCCATACCCTGCACATCTTTCAGGATGTGTACCACCTCCAGCCTCCAAACAAGGATGCACGTAAGGAGGTCAGTAGGCGTCTCCTGCTTGGCATTTATAAATAGTTCAATTTTCTTGTCAGATACTGGCGAACTTGGTGGAGCGACTACGAGCAAAGTCTCCCGGGGTGGTGATAGACTCTGATGATCCTCCGAACTTTGCCATGATTTCGACACACACAGAGGGTTATTCTCCTGTTGATCTACGGGACTTGGTTACTCGTGTAATGCAACAAGGTGCAAACCGAGCGTTTCTGGAGCACGGAGCAGGAGCAACTGAGGTAAGGACGTTGGTTCAGATAGGCTGCTGTTGTAGACCTAACAGATACACTAGGTTACTTTATCCGCTGCTGATTTTTCTAACGCACAAGCGGATTTTGTTCCTCACTCACTGCGCGATATTCCACTTCAGAAATCGAACGTGGAGTGGGCGGACATCGGAGGTAGTTCCAGTTCCTCTTCTTCCTGTGGCCTTCACCGTCAACCGTTTTCCAAGGGTTGCAAAAGGTCAAACGCATTCTACGAGAGACCCTCGAATGGCCCACCAAGTATGCACCATTGTTCAAACAGTCACCCCTACGCTTACGTTCAGGGTAAGTCGGCAAGAGAGTCATCCGTGCGCAGTCATTTACACCTGAACAGGGTATTACTATACGGTTACCCTGGGTGTGGGAAGACGCTTCTTGCTTCTGCTGTGTCCAAAGAATGTGGGCTGAATTTCATCAGTATCAAGGGTCCTGAACTCTTGAACAAGTATATCGGTGCGAGTGAAAAATCAGTGCGTATATGTTGAGGCGAGTGACTGTACATTCTAATTTCGTTTTTCTCAGGTTAGAGACATATTCGACCGGGCTTCCTCTGCAAAACCGTGTGTCTTGTTTTTCGATGAGTTCGACGCCATCGCTCCCAAGAGGTTTGGCAATCCTAGTTTCATGCATGCACTATTTGTTTATATTCCTGGTTCAGAGGACATGATAGCACGGGCGTTACTGACCGTGTAGTGAACCAACTACTGACTGAAATGGATGGTGCTGAGGGCCTAACCGGAGTATATGTTCTCGCGGCTACGAGGTTGGCGCTTCTATCCATGCCAAGTCCGCCCGTGCCTGACTTCTTACACTAGTCGGCCTGACCTCATTGATGCTGCGCTCCTTCGACCTGGTCGCCTGGACAAGTCTGTATTGTGCGACATGCCTAATCAAGAAGACAGAAAAGATGTGAGAGGAGGGTTTTTGTGCATTACTGGGAGCTGACTCCCGCAGATTTTGCAAGCAGTTAGTCGCAAAGTGACTTTGGAATCGTCAGTTGATCTAGAAGAATTTGCTCGATTGACCGAGGGGTATTCAGGGGCTGATCTTCAGTCCCTGGTATACAATGCGCACCTCCAAGTCGTACACGCGTCTATCGATGCAAAGTCAGCTAGACGGTCCAAACAAGATGAGGAGCAAAAAATCCAGTATGTAACACTTGGTGCCACCGGCGGACAAAAAATTCTTTCAAGAGCGGAGGAGTCTGCGATGCAGAAAAGAGTATCTGAAGTTAACTCCTGGTCCTGTGGGGAAGCTAATGCCAGCGCTTCTAGCTTCAACGAATAAGGAGTTCCAAAACGGATACTGACGCCGACGCGAAGCCGGCAGACACGCCTAAAAAGGTGTGGTCTGTAAATTTATTGTTAGGAATGAGCGCTCAACGGCGCTGGTCGCCAGCACGAGATCACGCAAGCCGACCTTTTGCAGGCACTCAAGACTACACGACCGTCTGTCTCTCGGGAAGAGTTGGGTCGTTTGGGTAGGATGTGAGTGACTTCCTAGCTGGCTATGCGAAAACCGGTGCTGAGGCAGAGACGTCCCCAGATACAGCGAATTCATATCAGATCGTAGTCAGAGTAAAAAGACATTCCCGACGCCACCCACATCGGGTGGTGTTGGCTCGCGAGCCACGCTCGGCTGAGGCGGATCTGGAATGGGTTCTTTTATTTTTTTCTTTCTTAAGGACACTACCGAGAAAGACGTGCGGAGTCCGTACTTGGTGAGAAACTGGTTCGCGAGGTAAACGTGGGACTTTGCGTAACGCTGTCCACGCTGTGTTCCGACCACGAGGTAACAAGGCGGCAGCGGGTGAATCGTGAGAACAAGGGGTGCCACCTGTCTCCCGGGGTCCCGTGCGACAGGACCCCAGAAAGTAGGAGCGAGGGTTTATTAACAACCAACGCGATCCCCCCCTAGCAGAACTGGGCAAAACACTGGAAATTTATAATGGTTTCTTCGAAAAAGTATCAGAAACATGGCAAAGCGCCATCACAAAGTGCGTTTCGTGTTGCACAATGTTGCAAATATTTGTTGTGTTGCGCACGTCATTGACACAGCAAGCAGTGAGGACCCGCACGACGAGGTCGAAAGGCAGGGTCAGTCCCCACGTTCCACTCATGAGGATGGTGGCGGCCAGCTCATTCTTGCAATCTGATCGTCTCTCTTTTGTGGATATTGTTCTTCCATTAGCCCCTCACCGATCCCGAGCAGAACACCCAGCAACTGACAGAGCAGCTGCGCTCGCTAGGGCTGTACGCAGCACACACACTGGGTGACGGCAATTGTCTATTCCGCGCCTTGAGCGATCAACTATACGGTTCCCCTTCATGCCACCTTCAATTGCGGAAGGATATTTGTGATTGGATTGAAGCCCATTCGCAGCGCTACGAACCGTTTTGTGAAGATGAGCGTGGGTTAACCGCCCATTTGCGGTGCATGAGGGAACAAGGTGTGTGGTTGTGGTCCTGTGAATGGGGCCCCATCCTCGTTTTCCGTTCCCTCGGCAATGTGGTGACATGCTACAGGCACTTACGGTGGTCACCTCGAACTGTCTGCATTTTCTCACTTTGCACGACGGAATGTCAAGGTCATCCAACCTGGGCTTGTGTACGTCATCGAGTGGCATGCGGGAGGAGAGGTTATTCTGGATCAATCCACTTCTCTGGCGGCACAAGCCGACAGTCGCTCAGTGGACATGCGCGAGAGACGACGTCCCCGGAAACAACAGCAGCAGCGTGAGGAAACAATGGAGCAGGAGGAAGCCAGCGACACGGTGTATGTGGCGTGAGTCGACCGGCATCAAATGAAGAGCAAATTGCTAACATACTTGCACACGCAGGTACCACGATTGGGAACACTTTTCATCGATTCGCAATTTGAAAGGCCCGCATACAGGCCTTCCAAACGTTTGTGAACTGCCAGTGGATACAGAGGCTATTGTACCATCACCTGCGAGGAAGAAACCTCCGTCACGGACCAAGTCAAAGACGGAGTCCAGGACAACCTTGAAGCGCTCCAAGAACGGCCAATTCACGAGCACCAAGGTGAAGATCGAAGAGACTACCCCATCGCAAATACCACTTCCTATGTCGCGCTCGCCATCACCCCTGTCCTCTTCCGAATCACTACCCCAGATCGATGTCGATATATTACCGCCCACCCCTGTTGCCTCACAACCGATAGATGTAGACTTTTCGCCACATCCTGTCCCCCGGGTTCACAGATCCCCTAAACGCACCTTTGACGAATCATCCGGTTCGTCCTCTGTATCGGATTCCATAGCAAAGAGAACTCGTAGTGCCCACAAACTCTCCCTTCCTGTAACGCAATCGCGGCCAGATCCAAATGCTATCGAAGTCGACGATCCGGAGGAAGAAGGGTCGACCCCAGGACTCTCCACGCCGAGATCGTCTGGTTCTACGCCCTCTTCTTCCGTGGCGTCGTCGCCCGTTCCTGGGACGCCGCCTCCGGGGCCCGAGACTGAGCCCATACCTATTGAGAAACCATTGACACGACGTCAACGTAAAGCTCTTGGACTCCCTAGACCACGGGCTGCCCTTGTTGCTAAACGGGCAAGTGCGGGGAAGATTGTCATTCCTGGCGGCCGGTTCAAGCGGAGCGCTGGCGCAACGACAGATGACAAGGGGCTTGCAAAGGTGAGGGAAGTAGGAGACGGCAGCGTGGATGATGAAGGTAGCGTGCAAGAGGAGTGGCAGCGAAATGGGACGGGGAGGTTAGATGTGCGCGGTTTTCGAGAGTTGAAGATCTAGTGCTGTCTGCACGCTGGGTTTTCCACCGCACCCCACCCACGCTCCATGGCACTGACGGCTGGCCGTGACTCCTGTTGCGACTGCGACCACAGATCCCCTGCACACGGACGCACTTCAAGTTGCCCTCATTGAGCTTGCATAACACCACGCCCACGACGTGCGTTTCCGAGCATTTATTCTCGCATCTAGTTAGACCATCATTCCCCAACCCCGCGCACGATACCCACATACTTAAGTAGCTTGTATCAATACCGAATACACTGCCAGCATTTCCATGCGACTCATGTTACAACGACACATACCACGTGACCATTCATTCACAATACCCTCCGAGCACGCGTTTTGCTGCCTCCGCTTTTTTCGCTCTCCTCTGTCGCCTACTTGGGTCTCTCACGCCCGTCATCCAGATGGACTCGCGCGACGTCCCCACCATCCACCATCTGGAGTCCCTACGCCGCAAGGCCTCCTATTATTGGCCAGGTGGTGTCAGCGACCCAAATTACTTCCACAATCACCGTGACTTTCGCCCTGCGCTTAATGTCCGCGCCCTTGTTTCCTTGCTTTCCTTGAAACCAAGAGCAATCAGTGAAGGCGAGGAGTCTTCGACAAGTGGTCGCGTCCTCCGCAAACGCAGACGCCCTGAGACGACAATCGATGGTCCTTCAAAGCGCATGAGACTCACCCACACAGCCCAAGGGCGTGATGCACAGCATGATGAATACGAAGGAGACGACGACGACACATACCAGAGGAACAGGCCAATATGCCCGGCATACTGGCTATCGCCCTCCGACGTGATTGGTGAAGTGCATGAGACCGGGGACTATTCTTTTCTTCAGGTTTACCAGTTTGGGTTGAACTTGCAGTATAACAAAATGGTTCACCACGGTTCCGATCATTATGTCAACGACAAGGTTGCGACCGAATGGGGATGGCTCAAGGAAGAGGAGAAGCTCCGTTCTCTCCTCCGAGTTCGTCAGGGAGACGAGTCTCTCCCCCAGGAAATAGATATGGGCAGGTTCTTTATAACACGTTATCATGGTCGCCTTCTGGCACTCTCTAAACCGCTTGAACGCCCACCTTTTTGGTCCGATCAGCTGATCGAAGAGCACAGAGAGGGGTGGCTGTTGTTACTTCCGGACATCCCATGGCCAGATGACATCGATGAAGGTGACCTTGACGCACAAGACATGCAACCTTCAGGTATGCATCGCGATTTTATCACAGCCTGTGCCGCACTCCAATCCCACGGGCGTGCAAAGCTGGAGGCGAGTCTTCAGTTGTGCATCCGTTCAGAGGGTACATATGATCCTACACACGACTTTCCATTTGAACTCCGTGCTCACTTCGTGCTTTCGCTTGCGGTACCCAAGACCTCGATTGGCAACTCGTTTTCTCGAAGCGAGGTAAAGGATCTCGACATCCAACGTAGACTTATCCACTTTCTCTCCAAGACACCTCCTATGCGCCCCTTCCGCGGGACTGACAATGTCACCATCCCCCTTTTTCTTAACAGCATGGGTCCAGCACCCCCCCTTGCACAGGATGTGATCCACGAGTTGCTGCAGCCTGATGGGCTCCTATCCACGTTGATGCCCTTCCAGCGACGGACTGTTGCGTGGATGCTAGAGCGAGAAGGCAAACAGGTCACGCTTGCAGGAACCGTAGTGCCACTTTGCGTCACAGAGTGCCGTTCGCGTGAAGCAGGCAGGCACTCGCCATTGTTTTGGGAAGAAATTGAATTAGGGGGTCGGAATGTCTTTTTCAATCGCCTCGGAGGTGCTCTTAGTTTTACTCTCCCGGAGCCTCATCCTGCACTTGGAGGGATACTTGCTGAGGAACCTGGTGTGTTTCTGTCATATGGTTTACGTTTCTGCGAGCTTACAAGGCTTTGATCGATCACCTAGGTCTCGGCAAGACGATGGAGTGCCTCTCGCTGATACTTCTCAACCCAGCCCCAGAAAGAAACCCCTCGAATCAGAGATGGGATCCGGAAGCACACCTTTACGTTAAGGAGATCAAGGTAACATTTTAATCTCGTTGTGCGGCTTCCCTCAGGTTTGTTAATATACTGTGCCCATATAGACGACTCTCATCGTGACCCCACCTTCACTGGCAGCCCAGTGGGTAGACGAACTCGCTGCCCATGCGCCTGGCCTCAAGGTTTTCGTATATGATGGTTGGACGAAGGTCGGGGTGCCGGTGACGGAAGCAGACGTGGAAGCCGAGAAAGCAAAGCGTCGTTCCATGGCGGCTAAGAAAGCTCGTTCCAAGAAAAGCAAGGATAGAGCTGACACTTTGAACGCTGGCGACGTTCTGGGCGGTATGGAGTCTGATCCCATGCGCGACCCAAACGGCGACTTGAACGTGAACGACCTTGACGCATCCTCGGACGCCATCCTCGATTGGCCCGGTTATATTAATCAGTTTGACGTTTGCATTACGACGTATAAAGTCCTTCGAACAGATATGTTCATTGCCCGCGCCCCCCCTGAACGTTCCCGCAGGCAGGGTGTGGAGTACAAGAACCTGACAAAGCCGAGGAGTCCCCTAGTGATGTGTGAATGGTATCGGGTGATCATGGATGAAGTACAGATGATGGGGACAGGCAAATCTGAGTTCGTTGTTTCTACCTCTTGCTTTTCTGCGCGGTTCGCCCGACGGGCTGATGTGTGCAATCCCAGAGAGATGGTCTCCCTTATTCCCCGTTTGTCTTCCTTTGCCGTCTCCGGAACCCCAGTGCTGTCCCAGGTTTCAGACCTGATTGGTATTCTCCGATTCTTGCGCATCGATGACCTTGTGGCGCCTAGGCGGATGTGGGATAGAATTGTACAATCCGGGTTCAAAGATCTGTTTGTGTCATTGTTCCGAAAATATTCTGTCAGGTTGGCACTCTGATCCTCAGAATCGAGGGTCTACCACTTATTTCGTATACAATCTAGGACGTTGAAGTCTTCTGTCCAAAACGAATTGACGATCCCTCCGCAACAGCGATATTTGGTGGGTATCGAACTTGGACGCGTCGAACGACATGTAGGTGATCTTTGAGTGCACGACGTATCGCTATATTCACGGAATTTGAAAGGTTTATGACCAAGCTCTAGAAGAGGTGCTTGCTGAACTTGGGTTGGATGCACGTGGGGTAGCGGCATACGAAGGGTGGGAAGTGGATGCGAGTATCTTGAGAAATGCACTGAGAAGATTGAGGGGAATATGTACGCATCCTCAAGTAAGTCCCTGCCATGTTTCTCGTGCAGTCCCGCAGGTTCTGAAATCCGGGGCGGTGCAGGTCGGACAACTGCCAAAGCAGGGGGATAAGGTGAACAAGCCAGGTGCCCTGAAGAGCATTGGTGACGTGCTGGAGGTATACATGCCCTTTGTATCCGGGTCGAATCGCGTTCAAGGGCCATTTTGTAGTCGATGAAGGAGCAGAATTGGAGAAACCTGTCCGACGACCGCAAAGCGAAGGTGAGCACCTTGGTTCGGTCGTGAAGTCTGCCTCCGCATACGCACTCGTTCTCTCGACCATCCAGGTTTTAGCATTGACGCGCCTCGCTCAACTCAAGCAGCATTGTTCGGACGATCTTGATCGGTACCAGCGTGCCCTCGAATACTTACTCGCTGGGGAAGCGGACGTCGGTGAGCTCATCAACGAAATCAGGGCCCTCACGGCGCAACACAATGCGAAGCGCCAGACTCTCGCGAGCGACACGGGGAAGACAAACTCTGCCGGAGATCAACACGTCGGGGAAATTGATAAGGGAAAGGGAAGAGAGCTCGAGCGCGATTCCCTAGCGCAGATAGAGTCCGATGCCGATGTTGATTCCGACGATGATGGAGATGTCGAAGATAGGGATCTGACGTCAGCTGGCGAGGGCCACCGGGCCAAGCGAACTGCCTTGCAAGCCCGTCTGCGAGAATGCCTGATGGCGCTTCACAGGGTCAAGTTCTTGCAAGGAGGCGTTTACCACGTCCTCGGGTCTTCATATTCGGAGAGGGAAGACGCGGCCTATGCAGAAGCAGAAAGTCTGCGGAAGAACCTGCTCCAGAGTGAGTTTGTCGCATGCAGCACGGGCTGGGACTGAAGGCTATGATTGGCTAGCTACGGAGGAAGCGGCGAACCGGGTCATGCGCAAGCTGAGCGCTGCCACGACGAAGAAGCGGGTGACGGAACGGGCATTGCAAATTGGTCTGCCTTTCATGGATGGCGGCGGCATCAGATCTACGCATTTGGTGAGCCCCACTGTTTGGAATGTTCCTGCATTTCATTTTGTGTGCCTTCCTAGTTCGAAGAAGCGAACGAGATCATCGAAGACGTGCTCAACGCACAGTCCGCTCTGCTTTGGCGGTGGCGTGCCAAGGTCGTCGAGCTGCTTACCCGAAGACTCAGCTCTGCCGACGAGCCAGCCGACGGAGAGGAGTATGCCCGCACAGTGGACACGCAGTCCGAGGCAGAGGTCTACCTGCAGGCCTATGCCGCTCTTCTCGATGACCGTAGGGAGACAGTCTTGGCCTCGCGAACGATCCTTGCAGCGCATGAAGGGAGAGAAAAGAAGACGCGAAAGACGCGAGCTGCTGCCCAGGCAGATTCTTGGACGCAAGAGAGCCTGGAGATATCAGACGGCGCGGAAGTACAGCCTCAGCATGAAGTCCTCTATGGGCAGCTATTGGAGCAACGTAAAGAGCTCCAGTTGAGCGAACGCGCGCTGAAATCCGTGATGGTGGACCTCTCCACTGTCGCTGCCGGAATTCCAAAGGAGAACGATCCAGAGAAGATTATAGCTAGACACGGCGCCTCGAGGTTGCGAGCGCTGATTGCTAGCCTCCGTAAGCCATTCCCTGTCGCGCAATGTGACACTAAAGCGTACCGTCGTCTTCGTACCAGAGGACCTCACGGACAAGCTCGCCGAGGACCTTGCCGAACTGCGAAAAGTCTTCAACCTTCGTGTTAGGTCCGTACTTGTATTTTTTCTTTGTGCCACTCGTCCGTTTACATGCGGCCAGTTACTTTCGACAACTCCAAGAAATCTCCGACACCGTGACAGAGGTTAGATGGGAAGGCTCTCTTACCGACGCCATTAAAGCGATAAATCTCGACCATGTCAATCTGGAGCGCAAGATCAATACGGGACGCGCACGACAGCGATATCTGGAACACCTCGCCACGGATGGGTCGTACACGAGTGACGACGACACTTTGTGTGTCCTGTGTCAGTACCCATTTATGCGGGGGTTCATCACGCAATGGTAGGGGGTTTTTTTCTTCGAGAGGAGCACTTGCTGACATTTTGTAAGCGCTCATATATTCTGCGAGGTATGTTGGTAGTTCTCTCTTGGGATGGTTGGCAGACGGCTTGGACCACACAAAGGGATGCTTGAAGGCGTGGATTGCTCGCGGCCATGGAAGAGCTTGTCCCGTATGCCGGTATGCTGAATCCAACCACTTCTGGTCGGCAATTGAACATGCCTGGTAGGGCTCCCATCAACCCCAGGCAACTGCAGCGCTTCACTACCCAGGAAGATCGGCCGCCTCTACCAAAGACCGTGTTAAACGAGGGAGAGCTAGTCCCAATTTCTTATCGGGAAATCCACTACAACATGATTGGTGAGATGAGACTATGAGAGCCACGCACAGCAGACCCTTATAGACTGCCGTCGAAGACCCCGCTTTGTTTGCAGACATCCAGACGATGGAATCAAGAGGAAGCTATGGAAGCAAGATTCAGACGCTCGTTCGACACCTGCTACACATCCAACTTGTAGACCCTGGCGCCAAGAGCATCGTGTTTTCTGCGTGGGCCGATTCGCTGACGAGTGAGTTTGCGGGCGTTGCTCTGCAAGGGGGCTTTGCTACTAACTATGTCCCCCAGTTGTCGAGCATGCCCTTCATGCCAATGGCAAGTGCAAAGGCTGTGTGGGAACCACGGCACTGACCCAGACTGCCATCAGGCATACCTTGCGTACGGCTCGACCAGAACCAAGGAAAGGAAAAGGTCGGTGGTGCAAAAAGATTCAGAATCGATCCAGAGCTTCAAGTTCTTCTACTGCACGGGTACGTAAATGGTGGCTCGGCATGATGCCTGCTCAACGTCTGCAAAGAGAACGTGACAATGCGGGGCTGAACGTCACCTGCGCTTCTCGCGTGTTCCTATTGGAGAGCGTCGTGAATCACGGCTTCGAAGTGCAAGGTGACCTCGTGTTTGTCTGCGTTGGGTCGTCGGCTGAGCAACGACTAGCGATTGCACGAATTGACCGGCTGGGCCAAACGAGGGCGACCGAAGGTATGTCGCGGCCCCGATGGCACTCGTTCTCGTGAATTCTCAACTACAGAACCAGTATTTTGTTACTATGCCGAGGGTACGTTTGGTGTGCCGCATGACGTAGCGAGAGGGTTGAACGAGCTCGCAGACACTGTGGAGAAGAACATCCTCGACCTTGCTGCCAGACAGGGCCTATCGCTCTACACCAAGGAGAACTCGGCTGGATCCCTCGACGTGACCTCGTTTGCGACGGACTCGGAGAAGAATCTGATCGACGCGCCAACGAAACCGGGTAAGCGAGGGCAGCCCGCCCAAAAGGGCGATTTTATCTTCAAGTGCGCCGCATCTCTCGCTCTCTGCGCTGTCTCTGCCCAAGGTGACCTTGTGGCGGACTAGGGTGAACGACATGCTGGCGATCCTGTTCCCGCACATGTTTGAGGACATTGATCACCTTTTGCCACCGGAAGCCCGTGCTGCGGAAGTGGCGCGTTCCGTGGACACACGACCCGGCCCCGTTCCGGTCAGACGGCGGTTTGTGAATGCGGAAGCGGGACCTTCGAGGCGTCCTGCCTCGTAGACGTCATTATTCTTATCTACCCACCCGTGTTTTCTTTGTTATTCTTGCACCCATCTTGCCTAGGCGAGGCTTGACGCCCGACGCCAACGTGCGTGCGATCCTCGGGGGATGCCGATGCGAGCACCACCCATGCCAACCAACGGCCGTTGTGGGGCAGGGGTAACGGAAAAGGCGAGCACCGAGATCTCGCACACGGCCGTGTGGCGTCCCCCCACCGGACAGCTTCCGAGCCCCGCCGATGGGGTCTACAGCGAGCACACGAAGCAGGCGGTCGCACGGTCGAGAAGGCGACATCGAAGACGCCCGTGAACAGTTATCGATCGATGGTGATCCTCAGACGACGTGTGACGCATGCGTCGTGCACGCCAGCTGGGTCGTGTGACGACGAGAACAGGGGTGCTCGTTGTGCGCCAGCACGCGCGCGCCGAGGGTCGCTCGCTATTGACGTGTCCAGCTCGGAGCGGCCCATACTCTGTCCCCCCTCGATCACAGCAAGAAGGGGGGGGGGGACGTGCGAGGGAGATCTCCGAGTCAAAAACGACCTCGAGGCAGTGGCCCGCACGGACACACGCCGAGTTCAGACGACATCGCTCCCCTCGAGTCTTTTTTTTTTTTCTCTTTTTTTTTGGGGGGGGGGGAACCCATATCGTCATGTATCGTGTGCGCCCTTGATCCGAACGGTTCTGCAGCACCCACAACGTCGTCACGGACCCCATTTTCCAATTCTGGAACTTTATTCTTCCCGCAGATCTCCCAGGTGTGTGTCGCGGAGGGCTGGAGCACGAGCGTCGGAACGACCCGGATCGAACCGTACCAACGTCGACAAGAGAAAGAAGGGGAGGCCTCCCCGGCATGGCATTCCTGCTGGGATTGGGGCTGCAGATCTCACACTGCCATGATGACGGTCAGCCCCGGTGGCCGCTCCAACACGAGGCACCAAACCTTGCCTGCAGACCCCGTCAACACTTTACCACGTTTACCATATCAAACTTGAGTCGCGCGCGAGGACGGCCGTCGAGGCCCATCCCACACAACATGACAGGTACTAGCTCTGCCTGTGCTACGAAAAACGAAGTGTGGTCATGGTAAAAAAAAAGGGCGCGCCGCCAGCGACGGCAAGACTATGGGCGTTCTGCGTATACTGATGCGATTATAATGCATAATTTCATACCGCAACATCGCGGAAAGGAAAAAGAGATAGAAATAGAGAAAAGGAAATGCGTGTGCGTGGATGCAAGAGAAGGTGTCGCGCATGATCGATAACGGCGGCACAAAACATGATGGATAGCGATGCGAGTGAAGACGATCAAACGCGAACAGACAGGGCGGGGCCGACGTAACAAATGCGGATGACAATGCAGCGGCTTGGACAGGTTGGCCGGGCGGCGAATGCACGCGTTTTTGACGGGTAAAAAAAAAAGTCGAGATCCACGACAAACGAAAGACAGCAAGGCAGGAGATGCGCCATTAAAACGCACCTCCGTCCCAACTGGCTCGCTTGCGCTTGTTGTCGTTCACTTTGCGTAACTGCAAGTCTTGCGGCGAGACAAAGCTCATCCCCCGCTGGTGTGGCTGGCGCGTACCTGTGCCTGTGCTCGCACTCACTTCTGGGGCCGTCTCCACCAGCAATGGCTGCGCTGTTTGGAGCGCCTGGGCCACCGAAGAGTATGGCGCCGTCGCCGGCGCGGACCGCAGAGACATGCTAGATCGTGCCAAATCGAGGGCTTGGCCCTGCCTCGAGGTGTCTGTGGCGCCGGAACTCGTGTCGTGGTGGCCGTCCGTGGAATGACTGCCACTGTAATAATGCAGGTCTAGGAACGGCAGATTATGGAAATCGCTCGCGCTGGGTGGCTTCCACAAATCGGGAACATCTGTGGCATGCAATGCGGCAGGCTCTGAGGTGGGGTGGTGCAGCCCGTCGAAAAAGGGCAGCGAGCGCGTGGTCGTAATGACGGGCTGCGAGTGCGTCTGAACCTGTGCCGAACGCGTCATCGTGGAACGCGACTCAGACGGCGGCACAGAGATGGACCGGCCGTGTGATATGGACGAATGCACGTGTGACAGAGGGCGCATGGGCCGAGCTGTCGTAAGTGGCGTCGCAGGCGGCGTCGAGTGTGCCAAATCAACCATGTCCTCCATGTGGTGGGGTGCGATGGCAAACAGCTCGAGCGTGGACGCGATGTTCATAGACGTCTCCGTGTCGTCTTTCTGAATGCCGACCTCGCTGGTGGAGGTGGACGCGGGGACCTCAGCCTGATCGTTGAGCGTAATCGACGCCAGCTCAATTTCGTCAATGCCAGGGAGTGCGGGCGTGTGGATCTGCATAGAGTGCACGCCGGAAGGTGGCTGCATTCCTGAGAGCCCGAGGCCAGGCGTATCGAAGCCGACACCAGGGACATAATACGACTGCGGCTGGTGCGTGCGCGCACCAAAGATAAGGTCGCCGGCGTAGCTGGAATGGGTGAAGCCCCTAAACGTACTGCTGGGGAACATCTCGGGGTCAGAAAAGGTGGAGTGGGTGTCTCCAACGCCAGTCTCAGAGGCAAAGTCGTGAAACGAGGTCGGAAATAAGTCGTATCGATCCATGACGCCGTGGTTGAGGTGATGAAAGGAAAAGGGGGATGACGGTGCTGGGGAGAGGCCGTCGGCAAAAGAAGAGCTGCTGCTCGAAAAGGTGGACGTGTCGAGCCGGGGATTCGCAGAGAACCAGTCCTGCGCGCCCCAAGGGGACTTGCCGATAGTGGGCATGCGACGCATAAAGGGAGAGTGACTCAAGGGGAAGTCGGACGAGGATATATGCGACGATGTTGGGGAGCCGGCGTTGACTGACCAGCTGCTGGAGTGGATGGGTGTGTCGATGCTGGACCAGGTGCCCTGTGAGTGGGACGAGTCGGTCAGCTCTGAGAGAGAATGTGTCGCGCTGGGCATGAAATCAGGAATGGAGAGGGGTTCGGATAAAGGGTCGATTGTCTCCATGTCCATCTCGGCGAAGGACTCGGCCGATGGGGGTTGCTCGTCTTGGGGACACGTCTCCGTCGTGATAGGAGGGCATCTGAAGAGCCTGCGGGAAGCGTCTTCTTCGCCGGCAGAGCTGTCCTCGTCTTCTGAGCAGGTGGCACTCTCTGGTACGCTCTTGGTACCGCCTCTGAGTAATCTGGAAGCACGCTTCTGACGAGTTGGGCCAATGTGTGACGTTGTGCAGGGGAGCTGATCGTCTGTTGCTGCGCGCACGGGAAGATGGACACCGCCCTCCTTCTTCTTCTTTGGGGCGTTGCGTGGCTTGTAGCCCGCAGCCTGGTAGAGCTCAGGGAACGCGTTGCGGAATCGGTCGCGGAGGTCGGTGGATCGACGGTTCTGCTCCTGGAAGATGGGATCTTTGACGATGGTGGCCCATACCGTACCGTGCTTCTCGTAGCCGGCCTTGAGTGCGCGGTCCTCCTCCTCGGTAAAGGGACGGCGCTTTTTGGAGCGGGTCTTTTCGAAGATGGAACGGCCGTCGGGGAGGGTGGAGCGGACCTTGCTGGAGAGATGGGTTTTTGCGTTCGGGTAGTGCTCCTTGTACGCGTCGGGAAAGTAGGTGCGGAACCTGTGGGAGATGAGGGACGGGCGGCGGAGCGGGGGAGCGACGCACCGGTCCTTGAGATCGACCGGGGAGCGGTTGTCAAACTTGAGTTTTGGGTCCTTGAGGATGGCCTTCCAGTTGCCGACGCCCCACTGTGGGTGTCGCGGGGGATGAGCGGTGTGGAGGGGGCGACGCGGGGCACGCACCGTGTTGCAGCCGTCGACGAGCATCTGGGTCTCCTCGTCGGTCCACTTTTTGCGCTGTTTCTTCTGGACGACGAAGCTGTCCTGCTTGTCGCGGGGGGGGTCGTCCGCGATCCTGCGGACCTTGCCCTTGCGTTCGGGCATGGTGGAGTCGGGGATGCCGGTGTCGTCGCGGAACGACCAGGCGGGGACGAGGCGGGGGGAGGGGGGCAGGGCGAGGGAGACGCGACGGGGCTTGGTGTGGGACGGGGGGGAGGAGGAGGAGGAGGAGAGGGGGGTGTCGTCCGACATTGCAGATAATCAGGCGGAGAGGGACGATATGTATGTTTCCCGGGTTATTTTATTTTGTTATGTCTAGCACCGCCACACGTGGGTCGTGTCTACGCCGTGCCCGACAGTTGTGGCGCCATCCGCGCCTGCACGCGGCCAAGCCGTTCTATCCACACGTCCAGTCGTCCAGCAAGCTCCCCAATCTGTGCCCGTGACAGCACACGCGGCTGCACCCACGTTATGTGTGCCTTCTCATCCACCTGGTCCAGCGTACCTCGTATCAACTTGAGGCTGCACGCGCTTGATTATCAGCACCACGCCCCCTCCGCTTCCTCCGTTTGTGCTCACCTCAGTGCCTTCATGATCAAATGCTCGACCTCATCTATCGCCAATCGCGTCTCCTCGGCGATCGTCTGGAACGTCATCGTCCGGTCGCTGGCACTCCGTTTGAACACTGACTCGATGAGCGCCATCAGACAGATCTTCTGGCGAAGAAACGGGTAGTTTTGTTCCAGAATCGGCTGGTCCGCTCTCAGCTTCTCTCATTTGACACGGCTCTCCGCACCCATCACGCACCTCCTGCGGAAACAGCGGTGCCAGTGCTTCGAATTTGCCAATGTTTCCTTCGTTGAATGTGAACAGCAGCTTCTTGATCCAATCATACTGCGTGTTGTCCAGCGCGTCCAGTATCGGATGCATCAGCTAGCACGGACGAGCACATCGTCAGCACCGTGCCACCTCGCGCTCTCGCGTCCGCGTCAGTCGTTTCAAAATCACAGGAATGACCCACCAGTTCCCCAAAGTTGTAGATGCTCTCCCCGAGGAACGCCGAGATGCCAAGGTCGTGCGCGCGCAACAAACGTTGCTCTGCCGTGAGGTCCGTCCCCACATCAACACATGCCAGATACAGCAACGAGTGCTTGTAATACGGGGCATATTCCGCTTTCGCCTGCAATCCCGACTGCGTCAGCACCATCGCCCGCTGGAACCTTCTCCGTGTTCCATATCACCTTGTAGTAGTCCGCAGCGACCTGATAGTAAGACGCGTTCACAGCATTATCCACCCCCTCGAGCTGATCGAGCGTCTTCCAAGCCGCGTCCATGTCCTTCTTTGTGCCTTCCAAATCCCCGTACACTAGTTTGGCATGCGCAATGTTTGCCAACAATAGCACGTATGCCTCTTTAGACTTGTCGGCGTCAATCCGTGACAGCAGTGCACTCAGGAATCCAAGCTGTGCTTGTGGATCTTGGCGACGGAATGAATCGAATGGAAGGCACTAGCAGGAATCGGAACGCACTGGTTATCTCCTTCGAGACGCGGGTTCCCAGTTCCACGAGTTTCTGCTGGTTCAATTTAGACTCAAAGTCCCTCACGAACTGCTGGAAGACGACCACGCGGCACGGCTTTGAAAGGGGGTGATCGAAGAGCTCGAAGAGCTTGAGCGTGAGCTGGTGCCATAGTCTGCCAGTCGAGATGAGTGCTGTCCCCTGCGGCGAGCAGGCGTGCATTACTTGCGCGTGTACAGACTCCTGAACGCCTCGAAAAACGGATGGAGATCGGGGGGTGTCGACGAGAGTGCCTTGGCGATGAATTGGTCGAGGACAAGCTTGGGTGGGGGGGCAGAAAAGTCCGGAATGGATGGCGGCATTGTCGGGGGTGGTGCACGTCTGCTGGCGACGATGAGGAGGACGATCTGAGCGCAGGAGAAGGGACGGACCGCGACGCGCGTACGCCTGGCCAGACAAGGCTAGCGAACGTGATAGCAATTGTTTGACTGTGTTTTGCAATGGCTTTGAGAAATAATAAGACCAAACTGACGCTCTGCCATCCCCACAGGGTGCGGCGGGTCGACGGCAGGTCCGACATGGTGTACGGCGAGTGGTGTGGGCGTGGGCGTGGCTGCGAGCTGCTGTTTGCGTCCCAAGCTCCGGGGGAGCGTCAGCCACAAAGTTAATAAATACCGTAGCACTGTCCCCGTGCTCGCCATTCTGGACGCTGGCACTCCAAAAGGGCACTTTGATTCAATGGCCTGTGACCATTATGGCATCCCCCGTCCAGCACGTACGCAACTTGCCTGCAGGCCCCAGGGCATGGGTCATATGACACCTTGACAAAGTGCCAGCGCAGCGCTGTACGTCATTTGCAGGTTCGCAGCAGGACCGTGACACCCCCGAGCCGGTTGCCCGTCTGTCTCGACAGGCTGTTCCAATGGTGCTCGCCACGGCCAGACGTCGCGGCTACGAGCAGACCTGAGTGCCATCGTCCGGGGATGTCCCTTGCGGAGGCTGTGTGGGTCCTCGACGCCAAGGTCCCATGCGAACCCTGGGACTGCATCTGTCACACCAACTGAAACCCCCCCGCCCGATGCGGTTGCTGGAACCCCGTTCATTTCGTGCCTCGAGGACGCCCAAATATCCGGGGTGGGACGGCTAGAGTTCCACTCCACCCACTCCCACCTCCCCCATATCTACCTAGCGGTCCTCCGCGAACCACCTCCACACCATGTCTTTCCTCTCCTCGCCTGTCTGCACAGAGCCCATGGTACCCGTGCGTCCGCGCGTCGCCTCTCTCCGTCCTACGTCCTTCACTGACAGTGCGTAGCCGTCAATCTCCCAGCTCTTCCGCACAAACGCGGCCCCTTCTCCGGCGGACGCACATCACGTCCATCGGCTGTTGAAAGAGCGCAAGGCCAAACTAGCCACCTTTTCTGTCGAGATCGAACGTGTTCGTGCTCAGGTACTCCGTCTCGAACAGCAACGCGACCAAGTCAGGGTCGTCGTCCAGGAACTCGAGGCTCTCTTGTCTCCCGTGCGTCGCATGCCCACGGACATCATGGCCAGCGTCTTTGAACATTGCATTTTGGACCATGCGTCCCCGAAAGCCGATCCTCGGATGGCTCCACTTTTACTCGGCCACGTCTGCCGTTCTTGGCGGCGCCTTCTGCTCTCCCTTCCATGCTTGTGGACCACGTTACATCTCGACTTGCCTCCCGGCACCAAAGATTGGAGCGCCCTCGTGCAATCCAAGAGCTATGCGATGCACATGTGGCTTTCCCATTCCAAGTCGCTCCCAATATCCCTCTTTGTCAATCACGCCAAAGGGTCCCCGATTCCATGGGATGCGCTCATGCTTCTCGATAAAGAGATTCTCACCCTCAGTTGCCGGCTGAAAGACCTCTCGCTGCATTTCTCACCGCGCTCTCTCAGCAGCCTTTTGACCTTCACCCAGTGTCCCCTGCCGTACCTTCAACACTTGGAACTCCAAAACACCAACCCGCTCCCTGCGAGCGAAAACCCACCACCGATCGTATTGCACTCTGCACCCAATCTGAAAAGTTTGAGTCTCTCGTGGTGTGGTCTTGATCTCCGCGATTTCGAGATGCCATGGGCCCAGCTTCTGCATCTAAATCTCGAGTACCAGGCAAGCTCTTTTTGGAATCCTGTCCATAGCGACTATCTGCAAACGCTCGCTCTCTGCCCCAATCTCACGACGCTCTATCTCGGTATCGGTGCACTAATCGCCGGTGCTGATCTCCCACGCAGCGAGTCTGTGACCCTTGCCCATGTCCAGACGTTCAAAGTCAATGTCTACACTCAAACGCCCTACCTCTCCCACTTTTTCGATGCAATTCACATGCCCCGACTCCGTCATTTCGATGTTCGGAACGTCAGCCTCGCGCTGGGGAGTTTCACTGGTCAAACAGAATTTCTACCCTTTTTGATGCGCTGCGCCGATACGCTCGAGAGCGTGTGCTTGGACCGAGTCGACATCCCCGATTCTATGGTCTTGTCGTGTCTGGAACAACTCCATCGCCTGAAGACGATGTCCTTCCTCCCAAGCATCCTTCGGCTCAACCACGGGCTGATCACCGCGCTCACACACAATGGCACGGACTCGCTTGTGTGCCCCGCCCTCGAGGTGCTCCAGCTGAGATGTTCATCTGCTATCCCTGCCGACGCCATCGCGCGCCTCGTGGCATCGCGGTGTCAGACGAAGCCCAGACTCAAGTGGTTCTCGTTGCAGCTCGCGACGTTCGAGTATGGGCTGGACGCGCGGGACGACAAGATCGAGCAGGTGCAAACACGGCTAAAGGGGTATGTCGAGGGCGGCTTGCAGCTCATCGTGACCAAATCGAATAGCTCAGGGTGACATCCCTGTTTGTTTTTCTGTCCACTCCGCTTTGCGATCTCCTCTTTTTCTCTACTCACTTGCCGGGTTAATACAAGCATCGCTTCCTCTAGTTTTTCAAGATATCCACGGGCACACAGAGTGTGTTGTTGTACGATACGTTGGTGTAACCGCAAGCGTGATGTAGTTGCTACGCGAGCCTTGTACGGAGTCTCGCACCGATATCAGACAAATAGACTCTGTACAACCTCGCAGGCGATCAGGCGAGGATCCGTTCGCGATGAATTCCCTTTGAAACTTGTCTGTACCCGCGTTGATGCGAGAACTTGAAACACGCGACGCGACTGGCGCTGACACCGCTAGCGTTCGCGCTCCGGGTCGAGCAGCGGGTCCACTGCGCTGGGTCCGCCCGCGTCCGCGTGTCTGCCGGGCGACATTGAAACGCCCACGCAACCGCACTCGAGGTCCGAGACATGCGCCAAATTGCCTCTCCTCAGCCCCGCTGAGACACACATCTCGTCTGCTTACCCAACCGACCCCTGCCTTTCGAAACCGATGCTTCGCATCGTCGTCCGGTTCGTGTCGCCCCTGTGCGTGTGTGTCGTTCCTCGTTCCTCGCGGGCGTGGTCGTGAGTAGCGCGTCCCTGGGCACACAAGTTCACGGCACGGCCGTGGGCGGTGTTCCCATGACGTTCAGATCAGCCCGAGTACCTGGTAGGTAGCTCTCCGAGTCTCTGGGTCTTGTGGTGGGTGGGTGGGGGGACGCAGGCGCGGCAGCCGAAAGATGGGGGCCCCACCCACCGTCGATTCGTCCCCACTCTCTTTCCCGTCCACGACCCCCCCGAGTCGACGCGTTCTTTTGGCGACCGAGGGTGGAACCGGTCTATGGACACACATGGCACGACGGGGGAGACGACATTCCGAGTCACCCGCCTTGCCTTCCCGCCACTTTGCTCCCAGCGCTCACCCGATCTGTGGTGCCCGTCCAAGTCGGTTTGCTGTTCGCATTCACCCCCTCCTCGTCCGCTCGTTTCACGAAACAGGCAAGCGTCGTTCTTCTCGGTCCGTCGCGAATCCATCCTCGTTTCTTCGAGGAGCTCCAGCTCAGTGTCCAGCCTACCTTTACAGCTCTCTCCCTCTCCACGCCCCTTGCAAAGGTGTTCTTCATACGTTCGCTCTCGCTCAGTACCATTTCGTGTATGTATGCAAGCTACTGTCCCTGGTGCATGGATCAATCTTTGCGTCGTGCACGGTTGCATTTTGCAAATCGATTTTCATTTCTTTTGTGGGATTTGTGTATGGTAGATTGCTACAGTCTAATTCTCTCCAAGTCCACCAAAAGTACTACAACGATAGCGATACGGATGAACTCAGGGGGGTGGGTGCAGGAGGGTATCTATCACAAGCAAGAAAAGAGCGCATCAACGACAACGAGAGAGCACAGTGAGGGGACGGAAATCTCGCTAACAATACAGTAAACGCCCGGAGCGGACGGAGAGCCAGAGACAACATCGGGAACGTGATGACCTGTGACAGAACGAGATCGTGGAATACATTGCAAGTTTCGTATCGCTCCTAGACTGCGTGCGGCACGTCGGGCGTGTACCGAGGGGGCGTGCTCGTCATGTAGTACGTCGCCTCGGGAAGCGTAGGCATAGGCAACGGTAGATCCTCCGAGTCCACGGGCGACCTTGGAAGCGACTCCCTCGACCCTGACGCTGAAAACGTCGCCATAGGGGATAGTGCGCCCCTCTTCACGTCCGATAACGCGCCCCCAAAGTCCGGCAACGACATGCGAGACGAAAACGACGCGAGTGAGTCCCGCTTCTTCTCCGTCTGTTGCGTAACATAGACAGGCATGGTCGCAGAACGGCTGTTGAAAGACCCATCGGTGTTGGTACTGCATTTGGGAAAAAGGGCAGATCCATGAGATGAGCGCCCAATGACACAATCGATACCACGTACCCATTCAAAGTCCAAGACCCGGTGGAAAGGCCGACCCGCTTTGTCACCGAGGTATACGCAAGCCGGTAATTCCTCCTCGCTTCGTCTGCAAAGCCGAAGAAGAAAAAGAATACGAATGCACAGAGGACAATCAGCCAGCGAGCCACCTCGACAGTGGGCCTAAGCACCGGGTCCGATTGCCACACCGCAGCAGGGACCTGTGAGATCGTAGAAAAGTCGGCGTGGGCATTGCTCCAGCTCTCCCATGCCTGGACCTGACTCCCGACCGCGTTGAAATATATAACAACACAGCCGATAGGGATCGTGAAGATCATGTCCACACAAGCAAGACCCATGAGACGGAAATATCGGCTGGAGCTTAGGTTCTTGTTGATCGAGAGGAACTCCTTGAACTGAGCTCTTCGGATAGCAAGTTCACGGACGGTTCGGACTGCAAAAGATTAGAGCATGGCCGCGAGACGTGTGGAACGCACATACCAGCATAAGACGCAGACACCAACCCAATGACGACAGGCCAGGCAAAGTAGATGGCATACGAGGGGGGCGAGTTAAAGGTGAACGGGTAACAGCCGACCTTTTCGAAAATAAGGAAACGGTGGGACTGAACGATGGGGTCTGACGACAAGTGAGCAGCGATGTACCAGCATTCACCACGCAACACTCACGCAGAGCCAATGCAAAAAGGGGAATGCCGATACCGATAGCCAAATCAATCATGACCTCACGTCGCCTTTGGGACGATGTCGTCGTCACTGACTGGACTGAGGCGATCCTGTACAGACGACGGCTGATACAGAGGCACGATGCAGGAAGGGCTATCGAAACCGCAAGTATAATCTGGGAAGCTACGCGAGCACGATCAGCAAGGTCGAAAAGGCAGTAGTACAGAGGAGGCATACAGATATCGCACCAGACTGGCGCCCTGTTGATGACGTCCGAATTCCAGACCACGGAATTGATAAATAGGTTCAGCGATCCCACAGCCGTCCAGATCATGAACATGCAGGTTCCCGTGTTCCAGGCTGGCCAGCACGTGAGACATGTAAGATGGGACACGATGATGAATGTACCTTCGAGATGCCAGGGAAGGGGAATTATGCACAGGACAAAGCTGATAAAGGCGAACGTGGAGAAAACCCAGTTGGGTACGTCGGTAGCCATCTCAACGCAGTTGCAGATGAACAAACTCGGACGCAGGAGGGGGGGGCTGACCAGCTAGCGGTTGCGTGGAGCGAGGGGCTCCAGCGGTGGGGAGCACCTAATAAACGTCCGGCATACTTTGTAGTCGGATTTGGGCGTCCCTTTGTCTCGCGCCGCTCTCCCCGAGCAGGTAAAGCTCGCTGCTACATTGACGGATAAGCCGACGCCCAAATGAGGATGCTTGTTTGTATCCCAAAGCAGCAAAGACCGACCTCCACACGAAACATCGTCCCGTGACCTGCGTAGAATGCAGCCACGGCTTCCCACGCCGTCCGTAGAGCGGCGCAGAGCGAGTCCAAGATATCCCGAGGCGATAAAAGAGCGCAGCCAAAGCCAGCCGTCTTGTCCCAACAAGGGATTGCGCCCCATCGGAACTCTATCTGCAAGGTGAATGAGCACTCAGTCGTCACTTTGCGGACTCACTAGCAAAGCTCTCCTGATTGGTGGAGGTACTTTGCCCATCAAGTGTCATAAGATGTTGGCCGTAATTGGTCGGTGACCCGAGTTAGCCCGAAATAGCGCATTCAACAGAGTGAGAATGCAGATGCAACCCACGGTATCGCTTACGGTGCCGTGTTGTAAAATACAAAGCATCGCTATGCCATCGAATGTCGGGTGCGAGCGACCAGAGGATGAACATGGCGGGCAAAAGGCCGCAGCTGGAAACTTTCAGATGGGCAGCATGGTGGGTGTTTAGAGCCAAGCAGCGTCACGCCAAGTACTGAAGACACCGCGCGGTATTCGGGGACCTTGCCCGCAAGGCCAACTTTCACCCTACCTATGCTACAAACAAACCGAACGAGCGACGACATCACAGCGATAACATCCTAGGGCTACAAAAAGAGATTGAAACGAAACGAAGGTCGTCAAAGAAAAGCGCAAGGGTGATCAGAAGTGTGTCTTCTTGACCACGGTCATGTAAATTGCATGCCGTCTCTCCATCTCGCACCCTGGAAACGTTGTCCAAGCGTCATGCGCTGCGGATTTGACCATCGGTATGTCCGCTCGTATGTCGCGGAACCGACTCCCTTGCTCAGGGAGGCTACACGGACGACGAGGGGGACGAACAGGAATCGTCGTCGGCGTGGGAGGCCATGCGTCGGGCGAAAAAGCGAGTTGACTTGGATCAAAATTGGACCGGAGCGAGTTGTGCGACGACGCGATGGCCGACGAACGAGACGGTGACTCGAGCGGTATCATGGATGGGTCGATGCCACAGATCACAATTTCGTCCTCTGCTGGTCCATCCTCGATTGCACAAGGTAGGCTGGATGTGCCAGGTGTCGATGGGAGTGCCTTGTCCGTGAAGTGATCGTACGGCGTGAACGTGCTGGCGGACTGGATAACCAGGGAGAGGTCAACTACCGTGATAGGGAGTGTGGGCATAGATATGCTAGCGCACAGGGTCAGCAACGGTAGGCCATGATAGACAATGTTCATGCAACCGCATACCTCGTTGATTGCTCTAGAGTGCTTTGTTCGGATGCTGTAGACGGATTCGATCTCGTCAAGAATCGCAAAAGCGAGAGGACCAGCTCCCGTCCTTCGCGCACGACTTCCATCCTGCAGGCAAACAACCCGAAGAACACGACCGACTGTGCCACAGTCAGCGACCATTCGACTTCAAGCATAGTCCGAATGTCGCCGGTCATCGTTCCGGCGTCCCACACAAGAGCTTCGCCTAGATTTCGTGACATACTCCCTATGGGCGCCAACCCGGGAGACAACGTCCCCCACATCACGATGGCAATCGAGACAGAAGAGAACACCGTTTCCAGGAGTGCCATCCCAACGAGCCGGAGGTACGAGTTACGTGTGAGAGCAGAGATCGAGCCCCCTTTTCCGCAGAACTGGACTCCACGGGCAAGATGACGCCCGGCGATCCCTGCGGTGGACGGTGCATAGGTGGTGTAAATCTTGAACTCGAAACTACAAGACGGGACGCACCAGCCCAAACGATTGTCGCGACTGTCAGCAGCAGCGGGGGGATCATGACGAGAAAGATGGTAGCAACAGCCGGATAAGTGGCAGGCCGGCAACCAAAACCATAATACAGATTGAATCGGCGGGGTTGGACGACCAGGTCTATCAAACATGCAGTACACTTGAGTGGAAGCGTACGAAAGGTTCAGAGGAAACGCACGCGAAACGATATACACAACCGGGACCCCAAAGCACATCAAACACTCGAACAAACCAAGCCCGAGTCGTTTCGCATGGGATGCAGAGGTCTGGGAAGCCAGTCGATCAAGGCGGATACAGATGGAGAGACACGCGGCTGGCAGCGCAACGTATGAACCAGTGATAAAGATCGTCGCTTTCGAGAGTCCCTCTCAGGTCAGAACAGTCGATCGGTGGGTGGGGATGTGACTTACAAATGTCACACCACACTGAAGCTTTGAGGTCGGTGTTCTCGGCCCAGACCAAGGCATCGACCGCGTACGTGAGATTGACAATCGAGAGCCACGCGCCAATGGCGACTGCCGCAATGTTACGGGCCCGGAGATACCAGGTCAAGGGCACAAAGGTCAATATTGCAGAAATAAAAGACAGGACGGGGGTTGCTGGATACATTGGCACAATACAACGAGGGGCAGGAGAGAGACGAAGGGGTATCGGGGCGTGGTGGGATCAGGTCTCGCACCAGGGAATCATACTTAAATCCGTACCAAAGTTGAGTACGACGCCGGAGTATAAAGACGATGATGCCACAGCATTGGTCGCATGATAGCCCCTTCTGGTCTGACAAACCCGCTTCTTGAAGGAAAAGTACAAGGATCAACGTCATCATGCTAAGAGCGCCGACAATGTTAGTCGTCCGCGAGATAGGAGCAGACCCAAGAATGGCAGGGATGAAAGCAATCACCTGATATGGCAGGTAGAAACTGACCCGTTCCATAAACAGCCGTGGAAGAGGCTGGAGAACATAATAATGATATGATAACGGCGGTGAAAAAGATACAGAGAAAGGATGCATGAGAACGTTCGGGAGCGTGTATGTTGTCAATATGATCTCACGAGGTGCTCTGGGAGTGAACTAGGATTCTGATTTATGCGCACGAGTGGTGTATATTTTTCCGGGAAGATGGGCGATTATCTGGCGAAGCGGGAAGGTCGCAAGGCCACAGATACGTAAGGCGAGACGAAGGCCAGGGATGTGGAGATAGCGAGGTGAGTGGAAATAAGATCGCGGCTGGAATGCAGCGACCTCCGGTATCGTCTCAAGCTTTGTCGCACTGCGGGAGCGAGCCAACTTTGGGGTGCAGCGTGGCGAGCGGGCGACGTTGGCACGGCATCGGACGAGGAGCCACATGGGAAGGAATGGGGCCAAACGATCGATGAATGAAGCAACCAAGGCGGACATGTGGGCCATGATTCTGTGGAAGGGAGGCCTGTCCGCACGGATTTCCAATTGCTCCAAGATAGCCTCGATGTTCTGTTCGAGTTTGGACAGCCTTGCGTCCACAAACGCCTTTGAAACCTCTGACTTTTTTTCCTGCCTGCGTGCGGCTATCTCCATCATTTCGACCGCGTCCTCGACGTGGTCATACATCTGCGAGTTCAACGATTTGGACTGCTTGTGCAAGGAGTAGAGCTCGGCTTCGAGCCGGGCGACCCTGTCTACGAGGGACTGGATTTTTTGGGAGTCGGGAGGGGGATAGTGGATGATGGTGTGCAGGTCCGTGGATCTCTGGCGCAGACGCTGGACGGTGTGCCACCATGGACGGACCCCAGTTGCGAGGACAAAAAGAGAGAGGCTGAACGAGGAGAGAGCCGAGGGGCCAGAGATGGAGACGGCGGCGGTACGGAGAAGCGCAGCGCCGAGGAAGGGAGAGAGGATGGACAAGGCGAGATAGCACAGTTCGAGTCTACGCAGCTCGGACTCGGGGGCGCGATGAAGCCTGTCGGTGTCGTGTGGGGACGGGTGGGACGGGCGGCGCGGTCGTGCAGCGAGATAGAGGTTCCAGGGGACTGCGATGATGTCATCACGGAGAGAGGTGAGAAGACGGACGACGGACCTTGGACGATCTGGTGCAGGTAGAAGAGAACGAGGAGGGCGAGGAGGGCGTTTTTCACGTGATCGCTTCCGGTGAGCCAGTGGAGGGTGGGGGAGAGCAGGGCGACGGCGACGGAGAGGTCGAGGTCGTGCCAGACGCGCGGGGCATCGTCGAGGGCGTGCGTGGAGGGGTCGTCCGAGTCGCTGCCAGAAAAGTACTCGGTCTCGCTCGCGGGCGGGGACGCTCGTCTGCGGCCGCCCATCGCTCGCGAGGTGGGACGGCCTGCCGACCGGGCGCCTATTTCTACCAGCCCATCGGAGCTTGAATCCATGGCACGTGACTCGGTGCCACTGTGGCACCCTCGGCGTGGCTGTGCAACGGAACGGGCTTGCATTGAATGATTACGCGACCGACAATGCAGCCGCGCATGTTTCCGCCTTTGTTTGTGCACACACACACCGATACTTAAAGCCCGGCCATGTTCTCTCTCTTCTCCCCATGGATCCCCTCTTTCCCCTCTTTCCCCTCTTTGCCCTGTTTGCTTTCTTCTTCGTTCTCATTCCCCTTCCGTGGCACGTCCAGGCATGGAATGTCGGCACTTGCGCATACATCTTCTGGGCCTCCCTTGCGTGCTTCTTTGAATTCGTCAATGCGCTCGTCTGGCGAGACAGCGTTCTGAACTTTGCTCCCGTCTGGTGTGACATATGTACATTCCCTCTCCCCTTCGCTCGTCCGTCTCTCATCCTCTCCTGCAGCTTCCAAGTTTCTTCTCGGTGCAGGCGTAGGCATCCCTGCTGCCGGTCTTTGCATCAGCAGACGCCTCTACACTATTTCGGCAATTAGGACTACTGTTCTCACGTACGAGGATGTAAGTCCGCCCAACTGTCCCTCTCTCATTCAATAATCCTCGTTCTAGAAACGTCGAACTATCATCATCGACTCGTGCGTTGCTTTTGGGATCCCAGTTCTTGTCATGGCACTACGTTAGTCCTTTCGTGCCTTCTGCAGTGTCTGTTCGCTCATACTTGCCTCTAGACTACGTCGTTCAGGGTGCGTACAAACGGGTAAATGGTCAGGTCTGCTCTTCCTCACACTCCAAGCAGGCCACCGTTTCGACATCCTGGAAGATGTCGGCTGTTACGCTTCCACTTACAATACTCTTTTGGCTTACTTCCTCGTCCTTATCTGGCCAACTCTCCTTGGTTGCGTCTCGTTTGTACTGTCAGGTGAGTTCCTGATTCACCACTTGCTTCTGTTCGCTCAGCCACCGTCAGCGTTGACACTGCGCGCCTTTTACAAGCGCCGTCTCGAGTTCAGCCAATTTCTGTCAACCCACAGTTCATTAAGCATGAGTCGATATGTTCGCCTAATGATGCTCGCCGTCTCAGAGATGATGTCCACCGTCCCAATCAGCATATGTAGCATTTACTTGTCCACCAAGGGTGTCCCACTTCAGCCGTGGATATCTTGGGCCAACACCCATTACCACTTCTCCTACGTAGGTCAAATCCCTGCCGTGGTTTGGAGGTCCAATCCCAATTATCGCGTCGCGGTCGAACTTACCCGTTGGCTATTCCCTGCTTCCGCCCTTCTGTTCTTTTTGTTGTTTGGCTTCGGGACCGAGGCTCGCAAGAACTACCGTGCTGCCTTCCTGCGTGTTGCCAAATCATTTGGATACACTCCTGCGTCTACCAAGACGGTACCACAGTATGTTGTTTTTGTATCCCATTTTTCCTTGCCGCTGAGCCGTCTTCGTCAGGTGGAAATCCAGTCTCAACAAAAATATCTCGGTCGGCTCGTTGCCTGTCTTCGTCCCTGCCGCATCTACGCGTGTCAAGCGCACCAACTCGTTCATGCCTTCTACGATAAAATGCTCCGACATTGATGTTGAAAAGTCAGCTGGTCGTTCCTCTCCGTCTCTTTCCAATTATTCCCCACAAGGCGAATACCCGTCCCCCACTGCCACATGCATCGGGGCCGATACAGATGAAAGCGGTCATACTATGGCAGGCTTTGCTCCCACCACCGTCTGCTCGACAGACGGTCGTACCGTTCCGGCATTCCATCGTCCGTTCGCCCACCCTAGCATTTGTCCAGTCCTACCACAGAACGTGCATGCATCACGATCGTCGTTCGATAGCGTTCGCATCACGATCCAAACACAGTACTCCGCCGCCATTTGATACTTCCCTTTTTTTCTCTTTCTTTTTACTGTGCGCAAGATCGCACGGAGATCCTCACGCCGCAATGAACGTTTTACGATTGATGCTCACATGCAAACCTACGCCTCACCCTGATCAGTCTTTCATTCTTCACGCACTCATTTCTGATGTCTTTTGGCGATCGTACCAAAAAACATACTTTGAAACATACTCACTTTCAATTCATTATACAAATTACAAATTGCTTACCCGCTTGTAGCATTTGCGATGTATTCTACTCGACATTTCGCCAGAATAAAGGTTGCTTCGTCATACTGATACTTGAGCGTGGTAATCTTGGCTGGAACCTCGGTCTGCCAAGCTTTTAGTGGAAATTTGGAAGCTACGGGAACGTGGACGATTTATGTGTTTGTTAGAATGGGCCGCTCGTCAGACCGAAGTAGTGGTACTTTGCTATACGGAAATTTGATGTGAATCATACAATGCACAACGCACGGATGGCCCGAAAGTAAGAGCGGGCGCTCGGCAGGTCCTACCCCAACAAGTCGTCGAGAAAGTCTTGCATCTCGCCTTTTGGATCCTTCTCGATACCCTCCACGGGTAAAGGCGGTGCCTCCACGACATCGTTTTCTTCGAGGTTGAGCACAACGAACCCTCCACGAGAAACGTGCGAACGTCACGGACCTCGTTTTCGCACCCTCGGGGCCATCGGCTTCGGTCTGAGCGTGCCCGTCTTCGCTCTAAACCTCTCTTTCAAATCTATCCGAGAAACGATGTTGCGTCCCGAACCACGGAGATGATCAGTGTGCATTTGTACGCCGCATCGCAACGAGAACGAGCTGGCACACCTCGATTCGCGTCCGCCACGGCCTTCTCCCGACGCATCTGCTCGAGTGACGCGTCCCATTCGATCGTCTGCACGCGGCCCTTTTGTGGCCGGACCGCGGACGAGGGCTGGGACGTGATGTGCGCCAGCGAATGGTCGATCTCCTCGTCCTCGTCCACGCCCGCCTCGCCCTCTCTTCCCGTCGCCGAGAAAAGGCCGGGCGTCGCGTCCGACTGTCGTCGTTGCTTGTCCAGAAACGCAGTCAGATCGACCTCAGGCTCCCCGATCTCCTCGCCTTCAAAGATCGATGAGCGTGGGGGACGACCGTCACGTTCGAAGCGGTGCGCTTATCAAGAACGACGACGACGACAGCCATCAAAAGAAGCAAGAGACGACAACGCACCGTCCGCGTCCAGGTGGGCTTCCTCCTCTCCCCCACCCTCGCCCTTGTCCTCTTCCTCGTACCGATCCGCGTTGGAGACGAGCGTCCGCTTGGCGTATCGACGATGGATCTCTTCGGCTTCCTCGGGGTCGAGCTCTTCTGGCTGCTCGCCCTCGAAAACGAGCCGGCGCGTAAACTCGGCAGGGCGCCCAGAGGAACGATGGCCCCGCCCCCGCGCGCGGAGGTACTTGCCGAGCCCACCGCGCGACCGCCCCCTCCCTCGCCCGCGGCCGGGTCGCTGGGGGTCCGCGTCTGTCATCGTATATGCGTCGGGTGGAGCACGCACGAGGCACCGTAGGGCGGCAAACCTGCTGAGGCACGTGATGTGGAAATCGACGCGACCAGCGACTCGGAAGAAGCCGTACCTTTTGGAACGAACGCGCGAGGTACTTGCGGCGTACACGAAACTGGAACTCGTCTGCTAATACTACAAGATTTTGAAATGAGACGATAATATAATGTACAACCAAAGGGGAAAAAAAGGAGAAAGACCACCGAAAAAACCCTGCCCGAAAAGAACGCCACATGGAAACCCAAGGAAAGAAGACGGCAAGAGACAGATCAGTCATCCGATGGGATGAAACCCCGCGTGAGAACATCATACACGAAAAAGGCGAATAAGCATATGTGAATAAACAGTCCAATCACAAGGACGACCATCGCGTTGTGAAGCTCGTCCTCGACGTACTTGCATATCCGCCATGGAAGCGATCGTGGTGGCCGGCAGACTAGCGTGGGAGGCGATGGTAGCGCAGGTCGGGCTACGTCCGGTAGATCGTCCGTGGGTGGAGGTAGAGATAGGGTACTACTCGGCCACGGTAACAGGGCAGGATCCTCGAACACGAGTTTCTTTGGGGCCCGAGCTTCCTCCCGTTTCTTATCGATCCACTTCGACAGGCAGTAGCTGGCATAGCCTGCTTGATCGAACATGGCAATGCCAGATTCCATTTCGTAGAACTCCGATCTTCGGCTGCGCATGGACGGCCGCATGTCCAGACGTTCATCGCCTTCGAGGACGTGCAGGTCGACGAGGAAGCTTGGGTGGTACGAGAGACAATCTTCGTAAACGGACTGAACGTCTGGCTCAGGCGAGGGTTCCGGGGATTTTGTGTATACCTCACCACCGTTCTCCTGGAGTCGGTTGAGCGGCCAGTATCAAGAAGAAGAAGAAGCAACGCACGCGAATAACAAGGCAGGGGCGTGCAGGGGAAAGATTAGGGTCCTTTTTGGATCTTTCAAAAAAGTTCCTGCGTGAGATTGTGATAGGTTTTTCATCGAAGCGAACCTTCTTCTGGTCAAGTAGTCAGCTTTACAGTTACCCCTCGAATGATGCGGTCGAACGCACCTTGGTTGTGCTAGAAGACGCGCTCGAGGTATCGTCTCCAAGGTCCGCGGTTTTTTTGGGTCGCCTGATTGTGGTGAGTACGCCGCGACCGAGGGCTAGCTTCCAGAGCTGGAGCGAGGGACGGAGAATGAGGTCCAATGCCACTTTGGCGTCCTTCATATCCATATGGCTCAAACTGTGGGCGACACGGAAGCGATGCGTAGAAGGGCGTCTGGAAGGCAACACGGAGCTGACGGAGGTAGAATCGACACGCATCGCGAAAGAGGGAGGAGACGCGAACAAGCAGAGAGGCGTCGACTCCAGAGGGATGTGGCAGGGTGCCTCCACCTGGCAGTCGAGCATTTAACTCACCGCTTTGTGTCGGAGGACGGTATGTGAGCACAAGCGCATTGTGGTCTGGAACGGGAACCCAGTGTTTCCCATGAGGCATCCGAGATCGACTCGGCATGTGTCGATGGGGATTGCCGGATTAAGAGGCGTAGCACTTGTCGGCCAGTGACTCGCTAGGACAGGTTCATTCAAAGCATTCGCGGTGATTACACCTGTATTAAATAGAAGAGTCAAGCCATACTTCGTACTAGTGCAAACCTCGTGGTCCCTCCCGTTGCGCCCAAAGCCCTTTATCAATCCATGCGCCACGCTCGGGTCTCGGCTATCCACATCAAAGCGGAACAAGCCTATCAACGCCTTGGGCACGTCAAGTTGGTGTGGTCGCCCTACGAACGGCGTCAGCTGACCATAAGGCCCTGCTCGCCACCGCCTGTTTGCCCACGCAGTACGGTCAGCTGACGGGCCATACCTTCTCGGCACCATTCTGCCCTTTACCACCACCACGAAGCGCAGCCAGGGCCTCTGTTCTGAGTTTCTCTTCGTCGCCCCTAGTCAGCTCTTGATGTTTGATCATGAAGAAGCTAGCGATCGATGCAGCAGCAGCTAGACTCGCGTTGAGAATAAACACCAGCCTGAAGCCGTTCGTGTACCCGTGTGAGAGCACATAGCTGGCTATCGAAGACGTCAATCCCAGTGGAGTAAGCTGAGACGTTGGAGTAGCCGGTCCAAGGATGGCGGGATCATTGACAACGACTGCGGTTGTAGACGAGGAGAGTGAGAAGGAAGTAAGGTCCGCACAGAGGGAATTATTGCTGTGGCAGACAAGATTTAGTTTCGTCCTCAAGGTAGCTTACGTAACAAATGACCCACACTAGGGTGGATCCGACAGCCAGAGCCAGCGTTCCTCCCAGCAACCTGACAAACTATTGGGCCGGACACATTCTCAATGGACGGTCAGCCGCATGGAAGAGCCAACTTACATTTCTGACAGCCGTCACCACAGACATGTCCTGTCTTGGAACGCTCGCTTGGGCCGCAACTGTGGTCGTTTGCAGGGTCTGGCAGCAAGTGAGTCCATGAGAATCCCACCCCAAGCTTTGTCAGAAGCCCTACTTGTCCAGCACCCATGCCCGAGAGTAACATGTAAACCACGAGAAGCGCCTTCGACGTGGACGCTGTGACCGTAGACAGGCAACCACAACCCACGGCCCATGCAATGAACCCGACATAAATACTAGTCTAGTTGAAGACGATCGCGTCAGTCTTTAAGGAGGGCGCATCAGTGCCATCGCATACCCTATATTTTCCCGTCCTGCTCACAATCAAGCCCTTGTAATCCGGGTATGATGATCAGCGACGCCGGCAGCGCCACACAAGGAGATACATACCGTGGTCCAACTTGCGAACGACTGACTAACGAGAATAGGGAGTAAGAATACTCCAGACTGGATCGGAGAGTATCCAAGCGCAACTTGGAAGTACTGCGGGAGGTAGTACAGCGAAGAGAAGAACACGAAACCACTGTAAAGTCACCAGCGGGATTGGGTGTCAGAGAATCGGTCGCTACAGTACAAGTAGCCATACTTGATAAACATGGTGATATATACACCTGTTACGGTCGTGTACCTGAAGATGTACACTGATCGTACAAGCCACGGATTAGTCGACCCTCGTCAACATGTAAGACATAGCGCTTACTAGGAACAATCGGCAAGCGAGCGCATTTCCATTCCCAAAGGCAAAACAAGAAGATGACGAGGACCCCAGAGCACAGCGAGCCAAGAACAATGGGTGAACTCCAAGGAAACGTGATACCGCCCTGGTGGGCCGAGTTGATAACGTTTCTGGGTAGACGATCGGCATTCACATACCCAAATGAGCGGCAAGAGAATTAAGACGGATCCAACGAGTGTTAAAGTTGCGCCAAGGTAATCTATCGCCAAGAGCTTCCTGCGTGGTGTTGGAGGGTCGACAATAAGAGATTGCTCGACAACCTACTTCTTCACATCGCCTTCCACTGGTTTGAGTGGGAGTGCGAAAACAACAACACAGATGGCAAACAGTGACGTGGGCAAATTAAGCCAGAAACACCACTACCACATAGTCAGCCACGTATACCGGCAATAAATCAAGAACCACGTACTCTCCAAGACACTTTTTGGGACAGAACACCTCCTACGGGAGGTCCTATAGCATAACCGAGAGCGATAGCTCCAGCAATTATGCCTTGATACTTTCCTCTGAAAAAGATCCGTTACACTGCAACGCATAAACCGCCCGAAAAAAAAAACCAACCTATCTCGGAGGCTGACGATGTCAGAGACAATAATTTGCGCCATGCTCTGGATAGCACCACCCCCTGCACCAGCAAAGCCGCGAAAGACGATCAACGAAACAATGGACGTCGAGAAGCCCGCCGCCAGGCTTCCCATCATGTATACAGCCACGGCTACGCAGAGCGCTGGTTTGCGACCGAAGATGTCGCTGAATCGACCATAAAGCGGCTGGAAGCTCGTCGAGGTGAGCATATACCCGGACGGCACCCATGACGCTATAGACCCGGCATTGAATGAGGCAGATATGGTGGGCATCGCAGTCGCGATAATAACGGAGTCGAGTGCAGAAATGGCGACACAGAGAGCAAGACCCGCAAACACGGGGAGAATTCTTCTGAAAGGGAGAAGATTCGTCTGATCCGTGAGCTGCAACGGGGGCCCGGTCCGTCTTGAACCATCCGTTGTTTGAGCCGTAATCGTGGAGATGGGCTGCGTTGTGGCCAGTCTATCGAAGCCATTGGGTTCGACGTAGGGAACGTCGCTTCGCGAGTGGACCGTGTCCAAGGATTCCCCATCATCCTCTCTCGACGTGGCGACACTAACGCCGGGAGGAGTCTCCGGGTCGACGGTCATGAAACTTGGCAGGACACAACCCGAGACGGAAATCCTGTCTTGGTGGATGAGATCCATCATGGAAGACCCGAACCTGAGCTGGAAAAAGCACAAGAAAGGGACGTTTTGCGGTCACCGCAAACCAGAGTGGGGTATATGCAAGTAGGCAACGGCAGTATCGTTCGTGCTCACCATC
Organism: Boletellus deceptivus; assembly: GCA_038090195.1. NCBI lineage: Eukaryota > Fungi > Basidiomycota > Agaricomycetes > Boletales > Boletaceae > Boletellus > Boletellus deceptivus. The sequence continues at coordinate 55,964 of JBBPMG010000006.1, forward strand.
GGTTCTTATGTACCTCCAGCTACTGCGGAGTCTTTTTTTTTTTTCTTGCTGCGGGCACATTGCGACGCCTGCGATCCGATAGGCAAGAGAGCACTTTTGCCGTCTTTGTCGAGCAGAATGTAACGTTTGACCAATTCTCGACGCCGGCGTCGGATAGTAGTGGTCACTTCGCCCACCCTGCATGTCTTGGCATCCCCGATCCGCAAGGGGGGCCCAGCCGTCTACAATCGATCTCTAAGCGGCTGCTTCCTCGGCGCGTGGCTCTGATAGGGTTCTGTTCTCCGGGCCTGCAGGTGCTGGAATCGATGACAGAGAGCGGGGATCGTTACCTCACCGTTCTGCAGATGCGCTCACGGCACGCATGCACGGAGCGAGCGAAATTTTTGTTTTCTTCTCCTGAAGGGCAGTCGCCCGCGGACAAGTGCTCGTGGAAGCTGAGCGAAAAAAAACAAAGTCTAGAACGAAGAACGAGCACCACGAGGCCTGTGACTGCTCACACCGAGACGTCCGCTCGGAGGGCCACCAAGTCCAGACGGCCTCGAAGCAGTAAAGACAACGTCGTACGGGGCAGGTACCGACGGGCGCTTGGGAACTAAGAAAGGCTCTGCATGGATACGGGCGTTGAGGATCAGCGTGAACGACCCGAGAAAACGGAGTGCCGCATCCAGGCTGGAGGCTCATGTTCCGGTGGTGTCGAGCATGCTGTCCGGCGACTCGGAAAAGCGTGTGTCCTCCCCAGCTCAGCGGAGCCAAGCCACGCCCCGTTCAGCAGCGTTCGCCACCGTAACGGAGCGAGCCAAGGTGAACCGGAGCCTCAGGGCAACGTCCATGTGACCCGATATCGCGGCAAGCTATTGGCGGACTCGGCCGACCACTCACCTTCAATGCGCAGACCGCGCTTCAAGCTGATCGTGCAGGGTCGTCGTGTTAACTCAATCTCCCGATGCCTGAAAGGCACCACGATGGAGCAAGTTCCACGAGGCTCACCCTCAGGGCTCCTGCTCGCCAGTACCATCCGTGCGTGAAGTCGGGTCTCTCAAACTCGAACGCTTTGAATCACTTGTCTCACCCTTGTCGCAAGCGCTCGCACGACCTACTCGCCGCGCGGATATTTTGGTGGTTCAGTAACTGCAACGTTGGTCGCTCAGCGCTCGTGCCTTGAGGTTCACCCAGGCCTCTCCCATAGGCACCCGCGTGCAAGGCCCAACGTTTCAAAACTCGAACCGAGTCCCATCTCATCATCTTCCATCGTTTCCAGATTTTGTTCACTGTTCGGCCTCTAGGGAGCATCGTGTCCTTGAACCAATCCCGGCTTTGCGGGCACTGCGTTGTTCCCCATCGAGTTGCTGCATCATAAGTCGCTCACCATGGCGGTAATGATGATGCCCTTATATGCCAAGTCCATCACGAAAAAGCGAGTGTTGGCAATGATAGTGAATGGACATGATTCGTGGTATTACTCTTGTTCTACTCTTCATCCCCCCGGGAATCGCACGTACAAACGGAGGTATAACATGGAATGGGTGAACAAGCAAACAAGATGATGAAGATACCGCCAGAAAGAAAGAAAATGAATAGAATGAGGTATCATGAGACGTCAGAATGAACCTAAATGAGATAAATAGATGAAATCGGTCGACGACCATGCTCAAAGCAACGAAGTGAGTCCCCCCCCAGAAAATGCGCTCTATAAAAGCAGGGTCACTCGTATCATCATTGTCCAGTGGGTCCCTCCCTGTCCGCCATGGCCTCTTCAACGGCGCGACATTGTGAAAGAAGCTGTAAGATAACAGGACGCCCGCATGCATTGCGGATAAACTGCGTCTGTGTAGAGGGATTATGTCAACACTTTCAAGCAAGGCGACCTGTGCGAGAAATGAGACTGACGTTCAATAGCTCCCCGGGGCCCGGTCTTGTCCCCGATTCTCTACCACAGAGTTTCAAAAACTCATGGAACGAACGCGAATAGTGTTCAGGGTGTGTCAGTGGGGGCCACTGCGAGCCAACATGCCGCGCAGCGAATGACACTTGGATTGATGGCGAAATAGGCACCGAGAACGGAGGAACAGTCTCTGCGAGCTCCCAGACAGTAGCCCCAAGTGACCAAACATCGACTTTGAGAGCGTCATAAGGCCCACTAGGAGGCTGTGATAAGAAAAACGGTCCATTGGACGGGAGTAAACACCTACCCTCTCATCTCAGGTGCCTGTACACAAGGGCGACTCAGGAGTCAGTCCACGCAATCAACGATCCCCAATGTGTTCGCTGACCTGCCAGTAAACGACGCCAACTGCCCCTTTCACCATGGGTGCATTTCGATCGACGCGAATAGCGTTCGAAAAGTCAGCTATACAGACAAAGCCATACGAGCGGTGAGTACAATAATCTATCACATCATCCAAGTGACGCACCAAGCTTCACGACCCCAGTCGCGTTCACCAACAGGTTATCGCTCCTGACATCCCGATGGGCGATGTGTTGTCTCTGCAGATAATCCAGACCATGGAGGACCTACCCCGTAGTGCAGACAAGAGGTCATCAGTACTTCCTGGGCAGGCGGGTAATCAACACTTACATCACTAGCAAATCTACTGACGAGTCTCTCTTGCAGAGAGAGACCCTCTGCGACCAGACCGATCACGTCCGCCAGTGATCTTTCCATGAGTTCCATCCGTATCCACAGCGAGGTGTCCACCGCACTTGCAGACCCTGCACCCTCGGCTTCTGATGAGTTTGGGTCGACGTAAACAGCATCCGGTAGAAGTAGGTGTTCATGATCCAGATTCTTGAGCAAGCGTAGTTCATGTAACACCGAAGTTAACTTGTTGGATACTGGCGAGTCGTCTGACAAGGAGGGCGCAGAGGGTGGAGGTGGTAGTGGTATCCGCTTGATTGCGACGTGCGACGTGCCAGGCGGTATAGGCCGTTCAATGCTCTCCTGTTGTCCTTGCGGCCGAGAGTCTGCAAACGAGGAAACGACACGGGCAGCAAATACGGAACCACTTTCGCCTTCGGCAATCTCGACCAGGTTCGTGAAACAGGTCCCCGGATTGCGAGGAGTGATATAGGGTCGCAGTTGGAATAGCAGAGGATGAGTATCAGGCGGTATTGATGTGCGCGGTCCTGGCGAGCGTGTCCCTGAAAGGTCTGATCGTGGTTCGTTGTTTTCACTCTCTACATCGACACCTCCAAAGGTGTTCGTTCTTGAGGTGAGCAGTCTGGTCTCCACGGCCAACTTTGTCCTTGGCGCGGCGGAAGGGGATCCCCCGCTCACCCCGTTTGGTGCTGTCGATGGTACGCTTTCGCTCGGTGATTTGGACACCGCGTCTGAGCTCCTATGTGGGAAGTGGTGGCCAACAGGCGACACCATTGCCAGTATTTGAGAAACACGCCCCAGGGAAGTCGACCTGAACCTCGATACTCGGTGTGACGTCGAGTCTGCCTCCAACTCAACAGGGGGTGGTGGAGGTGCCGGCCACTTTGACTGCGGACCGTCATTCAAGAGAGAATCATCAGGCGCTTCTCCTTGTTCTTGAGAACGTGGTGACTCCACTCCTATATCGGGCTTGTCATAGGTCAAAGTCTGAGACTCAATGTCCGCGGTCGAAACAGCACTCTCTCGGCGGGAAGCCAACGAGACAGTATCGGACTCGATGACGCTCGCAACTGCCGTCCGGACAACTTCCGTTTTGGCTGTTGTTATTGTAGCGGGTGTCACTGTGATTGTCGACAACCCTGAATCGCGGTCACCGGGATTAGGCTCGGCAGGCTGAAGGGTCCGAGACGGCCTAGGGAGGGGATCCGATGGTGACGCCTGCGGTGAAGTGGAGTCTTGCTTGAGGCTCTTTCGAGGTGAAGAAACCGGTGTGAGCTGTGATGGAAGAAGGGGTGCTTGAAAACCGGGCTGGGATGGAATTCGTTTCAAGGGCGGCAAGGGCAATGTGGGTGGCGGGTGGGGTGACTTTGGCGGCGCTGGGCGCAGTTGCGTACGAATCTGGGATAGGGGAATAGGGACCGGTAGCGGTTGGGGTTTTGCACCGAAAAGTGCATTGACCGGGGATTTTCCAGATATGCCTGTTATAATGTTTGTTCTAGGAGGCGCGAGGGTATTGGAACCAGGCAGTACAAGGGGGGCAGGTTTCGGCTTCGGCTTTGATGGAGGGGGGGGCGGAAGTTCATCTACATCGACTGTATTAGGGGACTCTGGTGGAGAGGAAGAAGCTGCTGGAGGTAACTCGAGGTCTCTACCAAGGGAAGAGACATTGGGACCAAGGGAGACATCAGGAAGGAGTGGAGTCGAGGGCGCGACTGGCCCATCAACTAGTTCTATTTCCTTTGACGCTGCCGTCGCATCAACGTCTAGATCATGTCCTCCGGCATCCGGGGTAACATTGGTTTCTTCTGCCTTGCTCTCCGCCCGACCCTGTTCACCACCTTCAGCAGCATCTACCGCTGGTCTTGTGTGGGATCCGAGGGTAAGGTTCGCTCCAAAGGATATGTCAGGTAAACTCGGCGCTGCGTCCGTCGACAAAGAATTCGACGTCATCGACAAGGTGGTCTCGCTCTCGCCAGCCATTGACAAGCGCGACATCCGTCGAATGGTTGTCCCCCGTTCCTCCGTACTCGCTGCATCCTTGATGTGTGGCCTCATCAAAACACTGGTTCTGTTCCCTTTACTGTCAATTGCACTGAACAATGACTCGGACCAGTCCTCGAGATTATCCTCCTGATGAAAGGATATCCGAGGTGGCAGCGCCGTCAGCTTGGTCATCCTCTTGTCGATCACCAGCGGCGGTATCGGTGATAACACCCTCGTCGGCTGTGTGGAATCCATCTCCGCGTCTCCTCCGTGAACGGAATTACCACTGTAATGAGATGAGATATCCAACACCTCGTCTGCCGTCCTAGGAATATTGTCGAACGAGGAACCCATTGTAACGTCGCTATTTTCAACAATGGGCACTTCTTGATCCGTCACCGTGCTGTCGTGAATCCCCACGCCAGAAGGCTCACCGAGAATCTGTTCCACAGGAATGGGAGGAATGGGTCTATTCGGTGGAGGTGGCCCACCAAAAACTGTAGACCCCTCTTTCTCTTTCCTAGGTGTCCATTCTTCCTTATTGAGTGAAGCATAGGCAGGAGGGGGTTCGGTGTAGTTTTCTACTTCATACGAATCAGATGACGAATTGACGACATGATATATTCTCCTGGACGATGATCGTGGCGGTGCAGACAATGGACCCAGCCGTGGATTTGAATGAGAAGGTGAGGGTGAGGCGGAAAGATCGGAATAGGTGTATCCGCGCGAGGGAGTGGGTATAGGGAGTGAGACGGAGTGAGAGAGTGGAGATGGTGCACGGGAGGTAGGGGAAGGAAATGTAACATGCCCAGCTTCGGAATGGGCATGGTGCACCTGGATCTGTGGAAACGTCGGCGTTCGCGGCGTTTGTTGATCCTAAAGGGAAAACACGCAAACGGTATGATGAGTTGGAATCCATAACCGCGATAAAGGTCCAGAATGATTACCTGCGACATCTGCCATAGCCTGGGAGAATGAGCGCGGTGTGGAGAAACGCTGGACGAATCAAAAGGGTATGGTTCGATTAATGTTTCATCACCCATCCCTTGATCTACAGCCTCGTCCGGGCCGTCCCCATCGACGAGCACATACTGATCGGATTCCTCGCCTGTTGCCCCTCCGCCCCTCGCTGGGCCACCGGAATCTTTCGCAGATGCCGCATCACTCGTCAGTGAATTCTTGATGCCACTCACAATGGACTTCATCAAGAACGATGGTGCCCTTGGTGAAGGGCCTGGACTTGCCCCCGTGGTCGAGCTAGTGGCGATGGAAAGCACTGATGTAGGATGGGTTGCGAGGGCATTACGCCCCTTTCCTAGGCTCGTAGAGCGTGGGACGGGTTCCAACAAGGTAGCAGAAGACGATGCAGAAGTAGAAGCGTTCGGTGCTATCGCACCCAACCGTGGGGACGCGGGCCTTTCGTTAGAGTAGATGGTATGGGGGCTGGCTGGATCGATACTTGAAGCGAAACTAGTCGCTGCCACGCGTCGACGGGCATGAATTGCAGCGATTTCCTCCTCGCTAAACCCTACTTGGGATAGGGCGGTAGACCATGACGGTGGAAGACCGATATATCTGTTTGGATGCGAATGTCGCGTCAACAATAGTCGGTCGATCGCACGTATGCGCGAAAATGAAGTGTCCGCACTCACCCTTCGTCAACATGTATATGATGCTGTGTGATGTACAAAGTAAGATGGAGCAGGTATCCCGATCGGAGGATGCGCACCTGAAAATTCCAAGGCAATGTTATCCCCTCGTCTCCGTCTGCTTTTTCTGGTGCGCCGTCGTGTTCACTGACGCTGGCACTCCTGCTGACGCTCTCGGACGCACTGGCAGTATCCGAAAGATCCTTGCGCGACTTGTTCCGTTTAGCCAAGTTAGCAAGCCTGAACACGCTCTTCTTCGGTTTCACGCCGGGGGCGGTCGCCTGAGCCAAAGTGTAAGAGCTCGAGCTGGCGCCGATCGACATGTATATGCCGTCGACGTTTGGACATGAACCACTCGAGTCTGTGCTTCCGTCCACGGAGGGTGCAGGCAAATATTCTCCTGGGCCACGACTGAGGGACTTGAAGGAGCCGCCAGATGCAGAGGGAGCAGGCGACGCCACACCCCGTCCGTTTGGGCTGGCGAAAACGGTGTTTGACCGTTTTCCGAACTCGAAGCCGGCGCTTGGCATGGGAGGAAAGGGCGAGGAGGGGGTCGCGGGGCCCGAGTTCGTGTCTGGGCTGAGAGAGGGGGCGAGCGAGGTAGCAGAACGGCTGAGGAAGGGTTTGTTGTAGAACACCGAGGGGGGTGGGTTGAGGGAAGGACTGGGGAACGAGGCGTAGGCTGGATCCTTTGGCGGCGGCGGCGGTGCAACGTCTGGGGGGGACGGGTGAGAGAGATGGAATGCCATCAGGTCACGAACGGTACCGAGCGAGGCGGGGCCGGCGCTGGACTTGAGCCTGAGGACATTGAGGGAGGAGAAACGAGAGGCGGGCTTGACGCTGTCCTGGGGGGGGCTGAGGAAGGGCATCTCGTTTTTTCACGGGCGTGGGCGCATGTGCTTAACGAGCGGGCGAGCGAGCGAGTGGGCGGACGCAACGGGGCGACGCGTGCAGCGGGTGGCGGAGGAGACCATCCTCCGCCTTTCTTTTCGCAGCAGTAGACTACTACACCCTTCTCAGTGCCAGAACCCGCTCCATCGGTTCGCCGTCTGGTAGTCCAAGCAGCCCCGCATCTCCTTCCCGCTGCTCACAGACGCAAACGACCACCCACTCTCGGCGGACGCATCGCTCCGTGGCGTCGTCTCCGCCAGCACCTCTCTCAGCGTACCCTTGGCGTCTCCCGTCCCCGAATAACTACCGCTGTGCCACCCAATCGACGGAGGCGGCAGCATCCTCTTCACAATGTTGCGCACCACCTGTCCGAGCCGTCCGCGTGCTGGCTCTCGACACCCCTGCGGCGGTAGCAGCGCGCGCGAACGTCGAGACGCCCGGACCGTTGCCGTGGAGTCCGTCTGCGAGAGCTTCGGCGCGTCCGCATGTGCTAGTGCAAAAACGTCAGCCAGGTGGGGACGGGAGGCTTGGACGCGCGCCGGTGATCGCATCGTCCTCGGTGGGGTGCATTCGACCACGTCAGCCTGGCGCCGGCTGTCGCGGCCGTGTTCTCTCCCGCTTGGTGGCTGTCCGCCAGTTCCAGGTCGTCGAGGGGTGCAACGCGCTTGCTTCCTGCCACCCGGTGACATCGTTTTGGTCGACGGACAGCGTCCCCCGCTCCCGCTGATCTTGACATCTGCCTTCTTCGATGGCCTCGTCGGTGGCGTCCCGGGTGGAGGTGCCCCTTGTAGACCCATCTCCACGATGGTCCACTTATCGCTGCAACGAATCGGTTGAGCCAAGGAGTGAACATGCGACACAGGTTGGTCAACGGGGACCCACGCTCGTTCGACCCACCCCGTCTTCTTCAGTTCCATCCTGGCCAGACGGTCAAGACGGTCCAGCGGGCTGCTAGTCAACAACTTGAGAACGACACAATAAGCCAAGATCTGCAATAAAATATTCCTTCGTGACACGGACCATGTTGGTGACATCGTACACCTCATCTTCCTGTGCACGAATGTCGCGCCCGCTGCACTCCAGAGAGCACGAACGTACCTGTTCAAAGACTCTTTCCGAATACCGTCGCTGCTTGCACGACAGACGCCGTCTTGGCGCGTGCGGATACGGCGTCGCACACCCCCAAACGCAAACGTCCGCCTGTTCGTGTCGTTCCACATCCTCGTCGTAAGCGACGTCAACTGACGGATCATATGGCCCATGTCTTGCGCTCCAGCGCACGCTTTCCCCGTTCGCAAAACTCTGCATGCCATTTGTTTTAAGAAAAGAAGGGTCAGGGCAAAGGAGGCAAACAGCCGAAGAAAATGGGGCGGGGGGCGGAATGACTAACCGTCGACAAGTGACGCGACTTGACAACGTTCACCGCGAACAGCTTCAGTTCCTTGTCCGTCGTGCTCAGAGACGGATTGTCGAACGCGTCCGCGACTCGCCCAAGCACCTTTAACGCGTCCTCGGAATCCCATCCCTCTCTCGGCGCAGCGATCGTGCTCAACGTGTCCATGCGAACCAAGTGAAATTGGCGCTCAACCGAGATCGATGGTCGGCGGTGGCGACGGCGGCGACGACGGGGGTTAACGCTCGAGTCGGACAAGAATCGTGTTGGCTGACAGGGACACGTTATCAGAACTCTTATGACGGTGCGACCTGTCAGCCTCTGGGAATCCGCCTCGTCAGCCACCATCACTGAAATGGTGCTTGGTAGTTTTACGACACCATCAGAAAGGTCTGCCTGTTGTCGAGGCCACCTTTATGCAGACAGATAAGATTTGGGTTCGACGAGGCTCCTCCAGCGGCCCTGTCGGGAAGCATCGGGCAAGTACGGCAGCTGGGGATCATCCACGCATAGCATCAGCCTGCTAGTTGGCGGCGAACAGCCGCTGTAGCTAGCTGGCGAGTGAACAAGTTTCCTAGTTTTGAAGCCTGCAGTGCCTGTGTGCTAATGAGACTGCCTGCACTCGGCTGTACCGTATGTAGTCGCCATATGCGGATTGATGAATACATGAAAATATATGTATTTCGAACAAGCGCGATGATAAAATTAATTGAAACTCATGACCATGGTGCATGCTAAGGCATGCTCCGGGTTAAAGTGATACAAATCTGCAACGGCGACCTGACTCTACAGCTCAACTGGGAGGCGTCGCCGTGTAGATCCCAACACCTCCAGGCATGAAATTGAACCCGCTCGTGTTAGTGTTTTGTCCCACAGAAAGGATCCGCTGAAGCTGCGTTGTAGCATTCGTCGTCACGCCGCCCAAACCGGCACTGGCCCACGGCACGAAGGCTTGTGAGCTGTTGAGGTTGGTGCCGAGGAACAAATAGGCAGTGCCGTTGTTCCAGACACCAATGTCGACGCCCCCGACGTCGTACGTCTCACGCGTAGCGTTACCGTCAACAACGAACGCTTGAATAACGTCGGCAATAATTGGGGTCAGAGCGACTGCCGTTCCTTCGATCGTCGTCAGATTGCCCGAGGTCGTCGGGTACTGGAAGGACATGGCACCTGGCGCAGCGTGAGCGCGCGTCCAAAACGAACCGTGACGTCAGCAAATACGTGCCTGTTGCGCCATGAGTGAAAGAGGTTAGCTGTATGGCAGTCCACTGTTGTCCAGTTGGAGTTGTGTTCCAGTAACTTCATATACGGATCAGGCAAGTAGCGAGTTTATGATAACGCTGACTCACACTTCACTGCCAAAGGCCTGAGGCGTGGTCCAGACAGTCTTGGTGCGGTCGTAACCAAGGATATTAAGCCTGTCCTTAAAGGTCTGGATACGAGCTGTGACGTCATAAATGCTTCCTTGGCAATTATCACAACCGCAGTGACCAAAATCGGGAGTACACGGCGTAAGCCAAACAGGTGAAAAAGTGGCATTAATGCCGACCGGGTATGCATCCTCGATCACGATGTCGGCGCCCTCGACGTAAGGAGAAAAGTTGTAGTCCTGCGTTCAGGGTTCGATCATCCACGCCCAAACACCCTTGGGAAACAGTTACCTGACAGTTGAGCACAATGGAGACAGGATGATAACCATCCAGCGAATAAATCAAGTCGTAGGTGTCACGAGCAGCATTGAATGGATCCGAGTTCCCATCAGGCTCGTGAGCAGTTTCCCAGATAAGAAGGTTAGGGAGTGAGCTATAAGCAAGAACTTGCTCAGCGACGGCAGTCAGGTTCTGGTAGATTCTGCGGGGAAGAGATGATAGGCAGTGAGGTTTGCACGCTCGAGCGGACGACGCACGATCGCATATCAAAAACTACGTAGAGTTCGAGCTCGATGGCTCTGTTAAGAACTTGCTCGAATGCTGTAGCATTATTATAGGGAGGGATTGGGTGGATCTGCAAAAGCTTGAGCCTGGGCAGTAGTGAAATGGTGAACCGAGACATACGGTGTTGAAGCCCTGTGCTTTAAGTTGATCGATGTACGTCAGGTTGCTCTCAAGATATGTGTCGAATGAAATATAGAAGCCCTGAGGAATGAATGGCTTGAATTGATTACTGCTTCCGTTGAGGGATCGCGTCCACAATGCACCCGTTCGCGAGTCCATCTTCACCACGGAGCTATTGCCATTTGGAAGGTAAAGAAGAGACGCATCGGCAAAGAATTGTTGTGCAGATGGCTGCGACGTTTCGGCTGTATATGTAGCCCCGCAGGTAATGGTGTACTGGGTCCTCTGCGGCACGAGAGAGCTAATATTAACAGAGACCTCATACCCGGTGGCATTGACGGGGACCCCTTTCTGGGCAAACACTATGCCGTCGATGCTGATGGTGACATTCAACGTGCCGAGATCACCGCCTTCCGACTCGGAGAGTGAGATTGGGGAAGCGCCCTGAATGTACTGGTGAACAATAGGCGCATCGATGACTATGATGGCATTATCTCCGTCTTCCTCAATGTAAGGTCGGAAAGCTGGCGAACAGCGGAATGCTACAAGAGGCCCGGTACTGGTTGCAGGGAGTTGGAATTGGCCACCAGGGGGAACAACAGTCTGATTGGGCATGAAATTCTTTCCGCACCTGTGGGATTGGAGTCAGGCGAACCAACCTGCACAGGGTTACTCCTGGTCACGCACCATGTTGAACCTTGTGCAGAGACAGGGATGAAGTGAGCCGCTGCGAGCACAGCGGCGACAATACGAGCGCTGTGCCTCATTTTCAGAGCCCAGTGAAAGTGTCAGTTCGGGCGAGGAGATAGTGACTGGAATCCATCGACCGATGGTCTTTATATACATTCCCTCGCCTCTGCGGTTGCTTGTGTTGGAACAAGAGGCGCTGCCAAGGAACCACCTGCCTGCACCCGTGCATCGGACCGTAACGGTGGGTTGACCTCGTGGACACGCTCCTGAGCAGCATCTCGCACCAAGCAGGTGCTACAATCTTGGCTATGCACGATGGCAATGATGATGTATAGCATTGGGGGAAGAAATGGGTCTAGATTGTGCGACCTGTGTGTTGCGCGCGGACATACTTGTGATGATACTTGCCCTTGGCCGCCTAAGAAGGCGACAGGAACACACCGGGTGAGTTGCTCAGTGTCACTGAGTATCAGGGATAGGTCACTGAAAATATTTAATTATATATGCTATGTAGAATATAAATTTTGGAGTGTATTGTTTGACAAAGGCTGTCCAACAGCAGTGGCAAGACACTTGCTTAAAATATATATAAATGAATGTTTTATGCCTCTTATTTTAATGAAATGATTGCTAGTAATATTCTCGTCGTATAATTTTGAATTTGTTCTCAAGGGCAGCCAATCAGAGGTGAGTGTAGCAAAACTATGCTATGTATCAATTTATGTCTTATCAGCTCAATATGTTACACTATCAGATTCTATTATCCTACTCTAACTAGCTAATCCTAATTCTCAGGGACAATCTGTTAAATAGTAAGTATCTAATTTGTCACTATGTACAGTACGGCCATAGGTGGGGTTTGAGAGTTCCCGGCCATAGGGCGAACTAGGAACAGACATGAATTGCTATCCGCTTAGTCATTTTCTAAACTATGGGCTTTATCCCCGCAAAGTGATCGTACCGTGTGTTGGTACCTCGTTCTGTCGGGAGGCTCCAATGACCGCGTTAGCCGTGGCCTGTAGCAGACCCGGCGATTGGCACGTTTCTCCTGGCACCGCGGTTCCGAAAGCCAGACGCTCATTTTCGTTTGTTCCGGGTGCCCTCTGAGATCTGAGACGCGGTAGCTGTGCAACTTGCCACCGCTACAAATGCTGCCGGGTGACACTGGTGACAGTTTGAATCATCATCAACGCCTCTGTGCCGGTGGCAGCCTAGCCTGCAGGCGTTGGCCGACTAATCTTCGCGCTTTCCAAGCAAACACTGGACCGCGCTCACAAATCCACGGTTGGGGGCCTGCCAGTGCGCTGATCCGGAGCGCTGTACGCCGCGTAAGGCACGGTCTTAGTACGCATTCATTACCGTGATCACCAGCCCCAGGACCGTCGCCCAACCAACCAGATACCTCGGAAGCATGGCCCGTACAGCAGTGTCGGAGGAAGAACTTCGTGCCGCGTTAACCGCACTGAAGAGAGAAAACCCGACGCCCGGAGTCGCCAAGGTTCACGCCATGCTCCTCGGGGCTCACACGACGTGAGCGATCAGTGAGAAACGTGTCAGAAAGTCTTGCAAAGCGAAGGTCTGATTTCAACTGGAAACAATAGCACAGCCACTCCAACGATCGCAGACCACCCCAGGTCCCGTCTCAACAAGGGCCTCGATATGACGAAGTGGAGCAGCAGAATAAAAGTCCACCATTTTAACACTTTCAGCGGCAAAGGTCTCGTCGCCACGGAAAAGATAGCCGAAGGCGGAGTAATGTGGAATGAAGACTCCTTCATACTCGCCCTGGAATGGCGTGTCCCTAGTGACCGCCACTTCAGAGCTGCGATGTTCATGCTCAATCGCGTGGTCGTACAGGGAAGTCTGTGACCTCCAGAGCGTGTGCATTCTGCTCCACTCCATCTCCCCTGCTCGGCATCGACGTCATTCACGCCATGTCCGGCCATGTTTTGCAGTCGCCTCTGTCGCGCGCAATCGGATAAGGTGCATCTTTTTCTCTGCCCGGCCCACAATCCGGCATCGATCGCGCTTCTCAAGTTTGCGCGCAACGTCGAATGGGTGGCCCTCAATGCGCTTGCGCAAGGCACAAGCAAGCTGTTACTCTCCATCCAAAGGGACGACGGTACGCCGGATGACGACCTTCAGGTCATGCACGGCCTCGCCGAGCTCGGAGTGGAAGAGCATTTCCGGGCACTTTGGTGTATGTCGTCCCGCCCAACCCTTCCCGCCGCAATCCAACGTTGTTGTTTAAGAAGGGAGAAGGGCACCGAACCTGATGACAAAGCTTGAAGAACGCTCACGAGTTGTTCCTTTGCGCATTTAACGCGCCCAAGGCACCGGACGAACAGAGAAAGCTGGCCAGAATCTTGAAAAGACCGATCCCCGAGCTGTTCGAGTATGCTGCCTTCCTGCGCAGACTGGGTCGCATGAGCCTCAGTCAGTGTGTTCTCACCCACGAATCATCTCTCCCTGACTGAACGACCCTTCTAGATCTCGAAGCGCACGGCGGGCTCTACCGGCTGCATTCGCATCTCCACCACGCGTGCACGCCCAACGTCTCCGTGCGACATCTTGATCAGCAAACTGCGCTCTCGCGCATCACAGTCGTTGTCAAGGCGGCGATCGAACCGGGAGAGGAGCTTCTCATCACCTACGTCGACCCCAGCTACGATTACAAGTGGCGCCGCAGAAGGCTTCCCGAATGGGGCTTCGGTCCTTGCCAGTGCAAAAGATGTCTCGCGGAAGAACGAGAGGCCAGGGCATCAGGCACTGAAGAAGAAGCGGAGGCGCTCGCGGATCAGCTTAGAGCGGGACTGGGTCTCGTGTGAGGTGACAGGGAACGCATACTGGAATTCGGAGCCAGACGACTCAACTCGGCGTACATCACTCAGGGACGTGCCAACCCCGAGCCGCACGGATACTTCCACGATGCTCGTGCCGCTCTGAGGCCGGTTGGGCTGTTGACATACTGTGTGATTATTGGCATCGGGCAGCTCGGACATTAACTAGTCTGATGGCCGGCGTCCGGTGGATTTCAGCCTCCTGCCAGTGCTAGCACTCACCGGTCGGAGACCAAACAATGCAGCAGGAGTCGGCACACCTTGACTTCCGAGAGGTGTTGTAACTCTGGGCAGGAACGCAAAGCGGACGTCACCACGACCAACACATCTAAAGACGCGCAAAATATTGTCGAATGCGAAGCGTGGTACAGGTTGCATGGTCGATGTACAACATGAACAAATCGGGTGAGTGAACTTCATTCGTGAATAACTTAGATAAAAGGAACATGCATCGGTCAGTCCACCCTCGGTCGCTTTCCTGGTCTACCATCCATTGGCTCGGGATTACCATCTGCCTCTGCCCTAACTTCACCCTCTGCGCGCACCGTCGACGCTCCGTCATGTCGTTCAACAGATTGGGAACGCGACTTGTAATTTGACTGCCCATGCTGGGAAGATGGCCGCGGAGGGGCACCGACAACGGGCGCAACACCATGCGGGGGAACGCCCCGAAGGACCTCCAGCTCATTTTCAGCTCTCTGCCGTGCCGCACGTTCTTCCTCCCACAACCTCCGCATCTCTTCTAGCTGGGCCTGCAAATCCCCCATGGCTTGGTCCATCAGCAATTTTTCGAGTGTCCACTTTTCGATATTACGCGCTTCGTTTTCTTTGAGATGGTGGATGTACTGGACGGCACGAGCCAGGATGGCCCCCTTTGCCTTTTCTCCAGAGCTATTTGGCACAATCCGGCCGAGTTCGTTTATGCCTTCGTTTATGTTGCCTCTTCGACGACGCTCGACTTCTTTCTGGGCAGGGAGTAAGTATCCAGCGTCACGCCAGATACGGATCAGCATACGTGATTGTCTTTTCTTTGGCGAGCCCATTCGTCTGTGCCCATCGCGGCAGGCCGATTTCCTCTTGTCCGACCAGAGCCGGTGGCGGATGCAGTCTTGGGTTTGTCGCTGTCCTCGTCATCTTTGACTTCCTCGCCTTCTTGGGGGCCGGTGGGGATGGCCGGTGTCTGTCCTGCGGCGGCGGCGACAGCAGAGAGCTGACCGAGGTTGGGAGGGCCGCGAGGATGCGAAGATGGGCCTGGATCCCCGATGCCTGGTATGGCCTGTCCCGGTGGATGAGGGGGGAAACCGGGAAGCTGGTGGGCGCCATGGGGGATCTGATGTTGGCTGGCGGCTTGGATAGGGAACAGCCCCTGAGCGAGCGCCTGGAGCGACTGAGCTGCATCTGGCCCGAGATCCACCTGGCCGTTCTAGTAGAACAAGGCGGGGCATGACATAACGTGACCAAGGTCAATCATCACGTGGTGCATGTGATCAGTGACTCTGCACTGAGACAAAGCCACAAGGGTGGGGGCATACCTTTTGAAATATCTTGAGGATGCTGGTGACCTGTGCGGCATCGATGAGCTGTGGGGTCTCGTTGGCGGAGGCGGAGATGGGGCTGGCAGAGGACGAGGCTTGTTGATTGGGCGGTGGCTGGGAGTTGACTGAATGCGACATCGTGGCTCGACGACGGGCGAGGAGGGCGCGAGTGGGCTCGGGTGGATGCTGGTCACGGGGTGAGAGGGCAAGTCACGGGAAAGTCACATGTCGCCATTTTATTCAGCCAGTGGACCAAACAGATGCAAAGTGGCGCCACCGTCTCGGGCAGCGCCGCCCCCGTCCAGCTCGCCGAGGTCGCGTCCCGCCTGCCTCGGGCGACGACCAGCGCGCGGTGGGGGCCACTCGCGGGGCAACGGGACGGGGCGGTGTGTCCGTGCGAGGCTGGGCCATGCTGGCCCGCCTGGGAACGGGAATGCGAGGCACACGCTGTGGTGGGAGGCCGAGGGATTCGAAATGCTTAGCGTAGCCACGTCCTAAATTCCGTTCCGTCCAGGGGCGGACAACGTTGGGTTAGCTCAACTCGGCCCTCTTTGTAGACCGTCGGGCGCTTGTCGTGAGTCTCTTGAGGCCCGGGCTCTCCAGTTCGTCGCTCTTCGTCTCTCTCGCTCTCATGCGTCGCCCCAGTTCAGACGACCCGTTCGCATGCGTCCTGGCCCCTCCCTCCGACGAAACACCGGAAGCAAGGGACGTTCGCGAGCATGCAGAGGCAGAGGCACGGAGGGTGAGCGATACCATCGACGAGCAGCTCCGCCTGGAACGCATTGCATTGAAGAAGAAAAGGAAGCCAGTCAAAGTCCTTCTCCTCGGCCAGAGTGAAAGCGGTATGTGTTCGCTTGTCCATCTCGTGCCCCATTTGATCTCCCTCGGCTCAATCGCTAGGCAAGTCGGCCACGTTGAAAAGTCAGCCCTCCTTTGCCTGTCCTCCGCCCTCGACTCAAATCCTCCCGCCTAGATTTCCAGCTCCAGTATGCTCGTCACGAGTGGGCCCAGGACAAGGCTGCCTGGCGCACGGTCATCTTTCTCAACCTCATTCGCAATACCATTCACGTCCTCGACATGCTTCTGAGTGAGATGGTCTTGTCCGACGACGACAGGCGCCCTGGCGCCGCAGAACACGACTCGGACTGGGAACCTCACACCTCCCTCTATCGCTTCACTGACAAGCACCGCTTGCTAAAGCTGCGCCTCGCACCTCTACGACGAGTCCAGGCCGATTTGGAGAAGAGACTCGGTCCGGCCTCCCAAGAAGTCTATTCCTCTGTCCCCGCGTCCCCCGTCGGCAAAGACGGCAAATCCGAAGCCCATTTCCACGAGTTTGGCATCCTTTCCAGGAATGGTTGGAAAACTGCCTTGGAAAAGTTTCGATTGGCACAGAGAGACGATGGTCCGCCTGAGCCGGCGCTGCGGAGAAGGGAGGAGGAGAACTATCAAACTGCCGATGTGCTCGTCGGCTGCAGGGAGGACATGAAGAATCTTTGGAGCGACACTGTGGTTCAGCAAATCCTGGTGCACCGGAAAGCACGCATCGAGGACTCTTCTGGATTGTAGGTGTCCTCGGTGTCACGGCATCTCCTTGTTTCCTGACGCATGTTCCAGTTTTCTGAACGACATCGAGCGAATCGCTTCCTCAGACTACGAACCTACCGATGACGATATTGTCCGTGCTCGACTACGGACCGTTGGCCTCCAGGAGCACAAGTTCATCATGGGCGAAGGTTAGTGGTTCATTCACCCTCTTTCTTCTACCAGAGCGCTCGACCGCGTTGCCATAGGTGGAAGGGAATGGGTGATGTATGACGTCGGTGGCACCAGATCTTCTGTAAGTGGCCTGTTACCGAACCCCAACGCTCACTGGACTATGTGTGTTCAGCGAGCAGTCTGGGCATCTTACTTTGATGACGTGGACGCGATCATATTTCTGTCTCCAATATCCTGTTTTGATGAAACGCTACGCGAAGACTCCAAGGTCAACCGGTTAGAGGACAGCTATCAGCTCTGGCGTTCTGTCTGCTCCTCCCCTTTGCTCGCAAAAACGCAAATAATCCTCTTCCTCAACAAATGCGACCTCCTTCACAACAAACTCAAGCGTGGGGCGCGGATAAAAGATTATATTCCGAGTTTTGGAGATCGGAAAAACGATACGGTCACGGTCATGAAATGTGCGTGGTTGATTCTTCCGGTCACCGAACGCGTCGGGCCCTTATTACTCGGGCCTTGCTCAGACTTTCAGTCACATTTCAAAGAAATTTTCAAGCTAGTCTCACCGGAACCACGACCATTCTTTGCTTATTTCACATCGGTCGTCGTGAGTCTACCCTGCCGATGACTGTTACATGTTCCTGTGCCTCGGGGGGGAAGAACCCTATTTTTCGATTGCCTCGGATCTGACCTGATTGTTTATTTCAGGATACCAAGGCGACTGCAGCAACACTCAGTGTCGGTGCGTGTTCCTCCGTGGCTTTAATGATGTCCCGAGTGGATACTCATGAGTGCAACTCAGTCGAGGAGAGTATTTTACGCTCACATCTGAAGAATGCAGATCTATTATAAAGGCGGTTACGTGGGTTGTGTGGAGCGACGGATGTACTCCATAGTTTGCTTATTCCAAATTATTTACACTACCTTGGTGCGCGTGTCTCTGTATCTTTGGAAATAGTTCGTTCTCTGTTTTCATTCAACTCTGCTTTCGAGGGGCTCGATGTGCGCGGTGTGGATGGACGCTGTCTATTGGCAAAAACGCTATCCCCAAGTTGTCTACCTACGCACGGAAATGGACGGCTCCCTAACTCTGTCCGTCCTCTCTCCCAGCCCCGTTCCGCAACGTGGGCGTGCCTAGCCCGCGTTCGGAGCGACTCTGCTCTTCAGGAGACTGCGTTCTTGGAAACCCGCGCGGAGAGGACAGCTCCGTCGCACTGCCGTGCGCCGTGAGGTCGACCGCAGGACTGTCGAGCTCGTCCTCAGAATCGCGCACTCCTCCCGCCCCGCCGGCGACGCCGGGGACCTGTATGTGGGCCAGGGAAGCGTTCCGACGAGCACGGCGCGCGTGGAACGTTCGACTGGCGGTCGCGTTCGAGAACAGGGGCAACAAGTACCGTTCGTCCAACGCCTGGAACCACTTTCCATCCTCTCCGACCGCTGCCGTACTGTCCCCTTGCTGCTGCTGCTGTGGAGGGTGCTCCTGACCGTGACCACTGCCCTCGACACGGGCCCCTTCAGGGTCTCCGGCAACGGAAGAAGTCGTCGTCGCCATCGGAAGGACCTCGCCATCGGAGTCGAACGAATCTGAGGACGCCATCGAAAACACGTTGGTGGCGACAGGAGACGACTGTGCGTGGTGATTGTAACTAGTACGCGTGGCGTAGTGCCTTCCGATCCGTCCAGCCGCACGTCCGTACCCTTGCTGTGACGCTGAAAAGTACGGCATCCCGTCATCGTCGTCGTGCCGGCTCCACCCGCCAGACGCGCGGCGACCGGGCCATGCGATCCGTCCAGGCGTGCCGTCCTCGTCGCTGCTGCTCGCAGCCTCGTCTTCGACGCCCGTCCTGATACCGAGGATCTCGAGCATCCGGGCGGTCGTCCCTCCGAACACGATGACGGTGAGGACGACGACGACGAGCACGGTGATACGCAGGGTCTGTGCGTTCTCCCCCTTGAACCCGGCTGCCAAGGCAACACCGACGGCGCCACGCAGTCCAGCCCAGAACAGCATCATCTGATACGAGTGTGGAAGTTCTTCGTTGCGCTGTCCGCGGGCATGCTTTGTGAACAGGTTGATAGCCTCGGACAACGGAAAGACGGCAGTGTAGCGCGTGAAGACGACGGCGACGGTGGTAACGGCAATGAAGAGCGGCTTCACGTAATTCGTCACGCGTTCAGAGGAGGGCGGACTTGTGAAAAGGGAGAGACCGAGGTATATGAAGATAAAGTTCTCCGAGAGTTGTGCAAGTGTGGAGAATATGTACTTGGTCGTGCGTTGCGTTTTACGAGACATGGTGTGATACGCATAATGCTTCAGGGTTATGCCACAAAAGAGGAGAGAGACGATGCCAGACATGGAGAGACCATTCGAAAAGAAGTAGCACGTGTAGGCACAGAGAGCAACAAGACAGGACTCGATCGAGGGATAGAGGCTCAGAGAGGAGTGCTTCAACACGAGGGACATGGCAAGGCCGAAAGAGACACCCAATGCCATCGACACGCTGAAGGAGAGAAGGAAGATACCGATTCCATGGAAGACTGACGATAAGAAAATCTCCGTTCCATGGAATCGTGTCAGGGTTCTGTGAAGCACTCAGGGGGCTAATGTGCAGAACAACAAGCTGTCACACTCACTCATACATGACGATGCTGACGGCGTCGTTGAGAAGGCTTTCGCCGAAGATGATCGTGTAAAGTTTTGGATCGACTTTGTACTGTTGAAAGATGGCAAGGATGGTCACAGGATCTGTAGCAGACAGCGTGGAGCCGAAAATTAAGCACTCTAGCAAGGTGACGTCCAACGATTCTAGCCCCAGAAACGAATAAAGGTACACGAGCACACTGCACTAAAGCGGGTAAGCGACGTGGCGAACGACGCCTGGCATGCGTGCGCACGCACCCGACTCCCAAGGCGGAGACCGCCGTTCCGAAAAATGCAAAGGTGAGAATGGAGCCAAAGTTGCGGAAAAAGTTTTCCTGCGTGGCCAACAGGCTCGTACACAAGGTGCACCATCGAGCAGGATAGCACGCACCTGTTTGAGCTCATAACCCGAGTTCAATATGATCGGCGGCAGGAGGAGGTTGAAGAAGAGGGTGTGTTTGAATGTCTAAGCCGCGATGGTCAGCTCGTCTGGATAGGACCGTCCCCGGACGTAAAGCAAAAGGCGTATGTGTGCGACCAAGGAGACGCCGACTCACTAGCATTTCCCTCATCATGGTGCCGGGCGCCAGACGGACGACAAGGCCGACGAACATGCCTGCAAAGATGGAGACGAGGGTCTCGTGAATGGCCCGTATGCGCTTTATTTGCAGATAGTAGGAGGTCCATAGGGACAGGATGAGGAGGAGGCAGACGAGAAAGAGGGACCACGAGGAATAAAACTCCTCCTCCTCCGGGACAGGTGTGGCCGACGGTTCGGCGTCGAACGCTTGGACGGGAATCGAGCCGAGTGTGAACGACATCTTAATAGTTCAGAAAGGGTCAGCAAATCCAGTGCAGGCGCATCCGTCGCTCGTCTGTCCTCGTCCGCAGTGACGCCAGGGCGATCGTTCTCAGCTTAGGTAACACTAGCCCATTAGCATTGTCTACTCTACTCTACTCTACCCGCCTCGCCATGACTACCCGCGCCGCGACGCTTTCGGCAGCGTCGTCCAGTTGGGTTTTCGCTCGTGCGCAACCGGCGCCTCCATCCTCTTTCGATTGTACCACTCCAAGATCGCTCGACCCGTGTCCCTCATCGTCACCGGTGGCATCGGCACCGCCGGGGGAATCGCGAGCGCCTGTCGAATACGTGGCACTCGCAGCAAAGCCGACTGGGTGATCGCGAGGGACACGCCGGTAAGCACGCTCAGCCACATTCCCTGGTCCCCATTCGGTGTACTGCTCCGCAGAGAGAGGGCGATGCACTCACCGCCGGCATCCAAGACATCATGGGCAACGTCGCAAAGCCAGCCACTCGCATGACGTTCATGACATGAGCCATGACAGGTTTTGTTGGGTCCAGTTCCTTCTTCGAGAGCTATCCATCCCGACGTCAGACGCCGTCCAACGCCACCAGAGAGATGCTCACCGAAAGCTGGAGATTCATGGCAAGGAGCACGAGCGTGGGCATCACATAGCCCCCAGTGAGCGTTAGATCCGGGAGAAACCAGACGCCACTCTGCGCCAGTTGTGTCACCGGCAGCTGCGTCATACCCTTGACGGCGAAAAACAACCCGAAATTACCGACTACCTGGATGAGGGGGGAAAGAGCCATGGATCCGGCGGTCACGCCCGCCTTTTCGATCAGTTTTTGCTTTTTGAGCATGAACTCCATCTGTGCCGTGCGGTCCTTGATACCCTGGGCTTGCTCGTCGAGGGCTTTCATTTGTTCGGCATACGGACGAAGTCGTGCGGCGGAACGCACGCCCGAGAGCGCGCTGGGGATGAGGAGCACTCGCCAGAACAGCGTGCCTGCGATGATAGTGTAGAACCATGGCATGCCGGTGGCCACTTGCAACAGCTCAAAGCTCCAGGTGATGATGCCCGACGGCCACCAGCTCGTGATTCCGAGAGCAGCAAAGTCTCCGTATTGGAGCGGTGGAATGGCACCGCTGACGACTTCCGTCACTCCAGACCCCGGAGCCGACACGTCGACCGGGGCCACACGAGAGAGAGGCTCTATCGTAGAAATGCTGCCGGGAGTGAAATTGGTGGATCCGACCTGGGATAGCTGTTCGGATGGGACATCTGCCAAAGCGACCGCATCCTCGGGCGTTGCGCGAGGTGTAGCCTGCGCAACTGGCTCTGGTGCGTGTTGAGAGGTGTTTGCGACCTCCAAGGTCGCCGACTTTGACCACCAGTAATTCCGTACGTTCAAAGGACCCTGCCGAATGGGCAAAGGGTCTAATGGGCCCTGCGCATGCTGTTCCGTGGTCGACTTTCGGCTACTCTGAGGAGGTAGAATTACATACCTGGAACACAGCAAGCCGGTCCCAAGGCTGGAGAGAGGCCCGAGCGAAAGCCCTGCAGAGGGTGGTGAACACGCGTCGACCAGGATGCAAGCAGCGCACCTATGACTTGAAGCTCGCAGAGCCAACCGGCCGCCTGCATACGCCGTCGCACCGAGCATCAAGACGGAACGAGACACGAATTTTGCCGGACGCCGCGTCCGAGAGAAAATGAGCACGTGTGAACCGAACTGAGCCAATTCCCGCGAATGCAGAGCAAACCGGCTCGTGTGCTCCCCTGCCTCCTGACGCGATGCGCCGCTACCGGTGAGCTGCGATGCCGGGCTGGAGACGACGCTCACGCCAAAGATATTCAAGGGGCCATCGCTCAAGCTCGTTTTTCGCAGTCGATCTCATCGAGCTCAACGAACTCCGTGCGCGGCACCGAACGTTTGATGGTGCATACCGGCGCACTGCGCTCGCGAATCTAGGGTACGCGATCACGGTCCTCCGCCTGTTCGACGTCAGGTTCTACAAAAGTGAGGCCCCCGTTCTTCTCCTTCCCAGAACGCTTGGGCGTGGCTCGTCGTGCCTCTCTGATGCCCGTTGCCCTCTTTGGTTCGCTGGCGGCGATAAGTCGGCGTTCTCTTCCTGGTCTTGTCTGCGCTCCTCCTTGGGCTGGCCTACGTGCGCGCCCGGCACTCTCGTCACGACTTTGCCGACCGCAGCCCAGACGAGGTGTCTGCACTGTATCGACGAGCTCTGCCGACCAGGGGCCAAGAGCAGGCACGGGAATACGGACGGCCCTTTGTCACTGCAGGGTTTGACGTCCTGGCCGTGGCGGTGACTGTGTTCGCGGTCGAGGTGGCCTTGCTCGTCCTCGTTTTCCAGGTCTGATGGCCGCTGTCGATGGCGTGTGGACGTGGGCACTCTGGCGTCATGGGGCATCATTCAATGCTTGCCAAGGACGCGACTCGGTTCCTCGCATCGATATGGTGCAGATCGCGGGCACGATTTATTGTCGACTTGTTCGGTTGGCCAAGAGGAGCACGGCAGTCTTTTGTCTCCCTGTACTAGATGCGCGATTGTGACCACATTCATTAAATCTCACCCTTGCGTGCGTGATCATTAGCACTGGCCCGCACCCGCTACGCCGAATGCTGTGTAATCACCCGCGCTCTTCTTCGGACATCTGTTCAACAATAAGGAGACGTTGGCGTGCGCTCGGAATGCAAGCGAGAGCCCTGGCTCCGGTCTTCTATCTGTGGAACCGATCATGTTTTCTACCAACGGATGCTGTCATTTTAGATTTTAAATCCACGTCGAAGAGCAGGGGATCACATAACAAGGATCCACCGCTCGCCTGCGCGTACAGAAGGTTGGAAATCGTGGTAATGTATGCCACCAGTCATTCCTGGTATATGGAAGTAATGGAATAAGTGAACTCAGTCCGGAAAGCCGTAAACATCAATGGCTGAGCGTAGAAAAGTACCAGCTTATTAACGACGAAAGCCCGATGTGGCGACATATTCGGTGGAAATGTAGACAGCCGTCACAAGGATGCCGCCACCAAAGCGACGGTGCCTAAGATCGTGCTGACCACGGCGGAGAGGTCGTAACCGCCGACACGCGATGCAGCGCTGACGATGCTTTGGGACAAGCCCCCAGCGGCCTGCACGGCCCCACCAAGGAGGGAGCCGCATTGGGCGATGGTAGAATTGTAGAGGGCGGATTGGCCAGATAGAAGCTGACTCCGACTAATGCCAGGAGCGTACGGAACGGTAGACTCCCAAGAGATGAACGAGGTAATGACCGACTTGGTGCAGCTAGTGCAGAGTTCGCTGGGCGACATGGAAGGCTGGAGGAACATGAAGAGAATGTTGTCGGACCGGAATGTGCTAGCATCAGGGATGTAATAAGTGGTGTTGGTACCGGGAGTGGTAGTGAAGAGAGGACCGCTGGTGCTCGATGACTTGGGCAGTTTGGTAGCGCAGTAATTTCCACTGTCGTCCTTGGAACAAATGGCGTCCAGAGAAGGTGTAATGGCGTACAGAGAGTCATAATTCAACTGGACCACAGTATTCAGGGAAGAGGTCAATTCGGCAGGGCAGGCAGCATAGAAGGCACTGAGCTGGGCACCAATGAGGCTCTGGGGGCACTGATTGGGTGCAGCGGCGCACAATGTTCCCAGGGTGGAAGAGACGGAGGATGACGCGGAGCTGGCGGCGGGGCTGAAGGCAGAGAGAGTTGTTTCGAGGAAGTCGAAGCAAGGCGCGAGGCCGGCATTGGTGTTCAAGGAGGCGAGAAAGCTGGCGCAGGAGGGGGAGATGCCAGACGGGATGAAGGGGCTTTGCTGGCGACGGGGGTGAGTGGGGATCACAGAACGGAAGGGGGGGGCAGTACCGACTGTGCGAGTGCAGTGGCGACGAGCGCGGCGAGGGCGGCAAACGAGCGGAGGGCCATTAACGAGCGGTGTAGTTTTTCAAGGACGTGGCGACGGTCGAACGGCGGTGGGGCGGATGGGCGTGGGAGGGCCAAACAGGACCACACAGAGTGCCCCTGTGGCCCTCCAAAGCCTATCAAGCTCGTCCCTTGCGCCCGGCCCGTCGCTCGGCCGTGTCGGCGGGCTCGGCCGGCCATCTGCCGATCGGCGTCCGCCTCGCCGTTTTCATTGGCTCGTCCTCGTTGCACTGATCTCCGTCGCTGTCGCATCACGGATCCACGCATGACGAGCTCTGCACGACAATCTTGCCGTCTTCCTTATCAACCACCCGCGCCCGTCTCGCACAGACACTGCTCTCCCATCTCCACCTTACGTGACCTTCACACCACCTGCGGGCTCTCGCGTTTTCGGCCAGTCCCTGACAACGTTCTCACATCCTCTTCCAACGCTCCCCGCTCGACATATTTCTCTGCCTAAACTACCGCTTATGGCATCCGTTGGTGGACACGGTCGCTTCCCGCATTCATTCCATCTTCGTGACACTCTCCTCCCGCGCTCTCCCCAAACCTTACAGCCCACTCTAGATCTCGTCCAGCCATCAATCTCATTCCGCGCGTCGGGTGTGGCGCAGCGCCCATCCAGAAAGAAGAAGAAAAAAAAAAGAGGCTGAGCCATCGACAACCTTGTTGCACCATGCGGTCCGCTCCCTTCCAGCCGAATTTTTCCCATTGGCAACACCCACCGACGTGTCTTCTGTCTCGCCACCGCTTGTCTTCGCCGTCCTCACCCACCGCCTACCGTCTGCTCGGCCCCGGCCAATGCCACCTTTTTTCTGTTTTGGTCGCTCGCGCGTTGTGCGACGTCGCGTCCGAGCAGCGTTCCTTTCATCTCGCTTTCGCATGCACGCATCCCGGGAGGGCTGCGTTCCCAGCGCTTCGTCGACTCGGATTATGAATTCAATTATCACGGCCTGACACTGGCGAGCACACGCACACGCTTCCGGACGTAACCCGGTGAACGAGGGGACCCCTCTTTGTGACATCTCGTAAAGCCGTCCCGTGCCATTATATCGCTGTGCGTGGCCTATCAAAGGGGATATAAATGTCTGGTTCGAGTTGCTAATTCCAGATCGTGAATCAAAGTTAGCTCATGCACAGCTTGCCAGACCCCCGCGTCATAAATAAATCTGTCACCGCTCTATGTGCGATCTACGAGGAGTAATGCACATATATCCATAAACCCGTGCCAAGTGCGTCGAGACAATTTCCGCAGTTAGACACAGCTGGCGGAGCTAAAAAGCGCGCACCAATCCCCCCCCCCCTCAGAAAGAGACGACCTGGTCTCCTCCGTTCATTAATGCTTCATTAATGAGCCAATAATCCTATTGTGCCGTTTTGGACATGCAAAAGATGCCTCGGACGCCCTCTTGGCCAGGCACACCGAGCGTGCTCCAGTGACCGGCAAACGTCGACCTGCTCCGCAGGTATCCTTCGAACACCCACGTCCCACAGCCATCGCCCGTGTTCTTCTATTTTGTGATAAACCAAAACGAGCGACGTTTAGGCCAACTGGGAAACGGGCAAAAAGGAGAAATGGGGCCGCACCGACTTTCTCGTCAAACTTATCAAACCATCGGTCAATCGAACCCGTCCGATAAAGCCATACGAGCCCCAGGCTGCCTCAAATCGGCGGGGCGTCTCCCGGGGGGCGTGAGGATCAAATACCTCATCAGGACAAAAAGGGGCATACCTCGCCTGTGATAACGACATCTAAGGCATGACGGGGATTCCTAACCCCCCCGGTCGCGCCGCTAAGGCGGAGCGGTTCATAATGGTAAGTTTTCTCCGAGTTGCCGTCAGAGAACTGAACTCGCTTTCAAAGAGCAGAGAGAAAAAAGGTATGACAACCGTGTGTCCACGGACAAATAATTGCGCGCTCACCGTGGATTCCTCCTCGCTAGCGGACAGGTTCCGGACGACATGTCCGTCGAAGCCATCTTGAGTTTCAATAGGCAGGGGCAGCCACGGGCTAAACGTGGCATACTCTTCCAGCCGAACCTGAATGGGCTGCCGACACAAGAAGTCCCGATGGTCCCCTGGGTCGGGTGTGCCTACCGGGGGGCATGAGGTCACAGGTGCGACCTGTCCGATATGTCAGTCGCCCTGCGCCATTTCCTAATTCGAGAATTCGCGGACCATATAGCATCCTTCCCAGACGCCCGTCAGTAATCCAGGAATGTACGCCAGGAGTTCCCAAGCGTCGGTGGGCGCATGCAACTGACGGGCTATGCGACAGAAGTCTTCGTCATGCATGACACTTCTTGATGGCCGTTGCCGTTCTCTCGCGAGATCCGTGTTTGATTCACGAAACCGACTTTGGAGGAACGAATCTGCCACAAGCGGTGTCCTTCTTGTGGTGACTGCAGCGAAGTCATCCATAGTCGGCCCGTGCCGACCCGCCGCGGTCGCGGCAGCTCGGGTGGGCGGAAGGTGGTGAGGAATCTGCAGAGGCGTCACCTCCTTGAACGCAAACGTCAGGAAGACCGAGGCGGTGAGAAGGTCGGGGACGGATACGGCGGTGTGGCTGTAATAGCTCGTTTGCGGCCAGAGGGCGTCGGCTTCATCGCCAAACGTCGTGCCAACGGCTAGCTGATCGGATCCCTGGTCGTGCGATTCGCTGGTCGATGCGGAGGACCTCCGTTCTGCCGCGCCACTTACGTTGGTTGAATGGGACTATGATGCGGTCAGTGTGGGTGCGTGTTATGCAGACAGCACTCGCCATATGCTCACCGTTGGTGCGGGCGCCGTGTAGGGCTGCAGTAAGTTTAGAATCTGACTGCGATCCCACAGCGGCAAAGAGGATATCTGGTCTGATCGGGACCGTTTATAATCGGGGTTTCATGAAACAGGCGTCGTGGCTTACTGTGCGACAACACCAAGCACGCCACCGAGACGGCCAGGGCCAAGACCCGCCCATCGGTCTCGCTGTGCGTTCGCGAATGGCATTCACGGAGTATGCGTAGGACCCAATCTCCGACGCCCGCGGTCTGAAGCTGGAGCTCGTTAAGACCGTCGCTCTCCAGGAGCATCAGGTATGTCGTCCAGAGATCGCTTAGGACGTGCCGCGCGGTTTGACGAAGACGTATTCGGCGTAGTACGCGTCGGCGGAGTCGCAACTCCGAAGCTAAGCAGGACGTCGTCTGGGTGCAACGTCCTTGTCGGCGAGCATGGCCGTCGAGATCAAACTTGTCGCGAAAGATGCGCGCGTAGAGCTGTGGACAGGACTCGACGGAGAGGAGGCGGTACATGTGGCGACAGGAGAGCATGAGATGCAGAAGCGCATCGAGGGATGAGGTGGGGCAAGGGTCCACCGCGTAGAAGGCTACGTGCGTCAGCACGTCGAGGGGGATGCGTTCCAGGTGCGAAGACATGGGTATGACGAAGGGACGGCCCGTGTGGGCAGGCTTAAGTACGAGACGGCCAGGACTGCGCGGCGGCGTGCCGTGCATAGCGTAACGGTATCGCCGTATCGTTGCATAGGGAACTTGGCGTTTCCTGTTGGGAAAATCATGTTGAATGGTCGCACTGCAGTGCGCCATTGCAGTTACACGGACGCGATCAGATCTCGAATGTATTTCAGGCATGGCTTCGGTGACCCGCGTGCCTGGTAGTGATTTCATTTAGCCACCTTGGCGCTCCTGCGGGCGAGGGTGGTGTTGCTGACCAGCAGCACCGCTGCTCGAGGCATGACAGATCGTGATCAGGACCACGCCGTGTAACTTGGCTCTCTCGTCGCGTCCACAATTTGCAAACCTGGGTCGCGGTTGGGGGACAGGTGCCATCGGCAGCCCGTCGCGCACACGGAGATGAAGCCTCCTTGGCCTGTGCCCTCCCCCCATCCGGGCCACTGGCAGCCGTGGCGTCCTCGACCGCATCTGTCGGAAGCGCGAGGACGAAACCCCCCCGAGCTAACCTTGCCCCAGCTCACCTCCACGCGCACACCCACGCGCTCGCCCGGCGTTCGCCAGGTCGCCGACACCGCCCTGCAATCGCCAGCTCATGTTCGTGCACCGCGTCGTTCGCCAGATCACCCAAAGCAAATCGCCCTCATATCCTCCATTTGCCAACCGCCTCGAGCGATCACAGCGCGTCCCACCCCCTTTCTTCCTACACATACAACTCTCTCTCCAAATCCGTCCGCATCACCAGCATTCTTCCGGCCTAAAGTTCTGCACACGGCCGTCAATATAGGAAGGCGTGGCTGCACATCTGGCGCACTCTGCATCGCAGCAACGTCTGTGCTCTGCACATAGTCCTCAAATTCTCCAATCTTCTCTTGCAACTCGTCCAGAGACACCAGCTCGTCCTCTGGCAACGGGATAGGCCGAATCAGTCTCTCCCAACGCGCACATACAACAAGACGCCCACGCACCGACAACGAGAGTGATTTGCAGCTTCTTGATACCATACCCGACAGCGACCAGCTTGCTTGCACCCCACACGAGGCCCTCCTGCTGGATCGACCGGACAGAGTCCTCCAGCGCTTGCAGGTCGGTCTCGTCGTCCCAGGGCTTGACCTCCAACGTGACAACGGACTGTTGCACATCGCGTCAGCAATGGTGCGGCACATACATGAGCCACATCAACCTTGGCAGCCGCCTTTGGCTTATTGGCCTTCTTCGCGTTATAAGCAGCGACACGTTCCGCCTTGATCCTTTCAGCCTCCGCATCTTCTTCCTCATCGTCGTTGAAGAGATCGATTTCTTCCTCCTCCTCTTCTGCGGCAGCAGGAGGTGCCGAGCCTGCTGCGGGCGCAGGCTGAGTAAACGCCTGCCCGGCAGTACTGCTGCCGGACAAGGTGTCGAATTCCGCGCTGTAAGAAGTGATGTGAGAGTACCACCTCGTTACATGTTGGTAGGTGGCAGGAATTGGGCCAGAAACGGCCTTGTAGACGTGCACGTCAGCTTGGGAGGGCGTGTATCTGCAGAGAATGTTCTAATCAGCACCAGGTCCCCGTCTCAGAACAAAGATGGGATCAGATAGCCAGGGAAAATGTTGTCTGCATGCGGGTGCAGCGGTGTCTAGTCGCTTCTCGGAAACACGGACCATGGCGTTATGTTCATCAAGCGTGATTTGGAGGAGAGGACCCGGCGCAATGGAACGCAACGGACTCACCCTTCGATGTAAGACCTTGTGGCAAGATGCTGCTCAAGCGCACCGAGGTTGGCAGACATATTGACGTGTACAACGACTGGCAGTGAGGACCAAAGTGAGATGGCGGGGATGAAGAAAGATCGATCTGGCGTTTTTATGATTTCGATATGTCTGTTTAGGGTAGGCGTCATGCGCTCTTGGAGTGCATCAGTTGGGCGTGCTGCTCGAGGCTGAGTCCTCGCATGTTGCTATCTCCCGGTGGGTGGTGCTACGGTGAGTGCCTCGCCTGGGTTGGACGGGCTGGCCATCCCCGTGCTATAGCCGAGACCGAACCCCCCGAGGTTGGTCTGCCACAGACGAGCGGTATGAAGTAAGCGATTGGGGTGGTGCTGACATTGCTCATAGTGATAGGATCCATCTGGCTGTCCGCGCTCCCAGATCACTCAACAAGCGGCCGGTGTAGCACAGGCGAGGCGATAACGTACGAGACCTGCGACCTGACACCAGTGGGATCGCCCACGTCGGTACCATAGTACGTTCCGTAATTGCTGGCCGTGACTGTTAGCTCCTTTGTGGCTTCCAATCATTCCTCCGTCGTGCTCGCCACCCGTCAACACTTGATATCATATCAGCAGGGTGGTGCCGGTCTTCGGTATAAAGCAGTTGCGCCGATTAAAATTCGACGGAAATTGCTCTCGAAAGTTGATGGGGCATTCATATAACCCGTTGGCGTGCTGGGCACTGGCTCCGTCTTCTTACTCTCACCTGCACCGGTCGTCCCGTGTTCTCGCCGTCTCAGCTTCTAGCGGAGCCTCCCACCGAGTGGCCCTACAATGTGATTCAGCAGTGATCATGCTGGCTCACACCCTTCACAGCCCGTCCTGTGTGGCATCTTTCTCCCTGCTCGCGAGTCTCCCAGCCCACCAAAACATGCGTGACGACAGTCCAGTCGAGAGCCTCGATCGACACCGTTTTGCACATAAGGGAATATGAGCGTTTCCGTGCAATGGAGCAGACCCGATCAATGTGACTCGGTTCGCTTGTCCTCGAACCTCATTGACGCTCGCTCCGCCCGACGGGTTTCTCAGGAACACATTTCTGCCGAACTCTAGCTCGCAAGTGGCTTAGCCGCAGCGGCGAAAAGGTTTCCGTGATCTCATACCGCTATTGGTGACGAGGGGACATGACTCCGCCCCGTCTGTTTACGTCCTGGGCCAAAGATGCAATCAACCCTCTATCCTCGCACATATGACTCGCGGGGGCCCAATTACACCGTCCAATGAAACAAGTAAGCGCCCGAAGGTGGGAGGGACGTTTGCCTCTCGGTTCGGATCTTCTGTCATGTCTTCTCTCGATTCTCGAGCTGGCCCTGTACACGGAGCGGAGAATTTGGCAGTGGCTAGCGTAAGAACAAAAAAAACATTGACAGGTCGACTCGTGTGTTGGCAGCCACCCTGTCTCCTTGCCTTTCTGCCCCAGCTATTCTGTATAGGACCGGGCGGAAGTTGAGGGCGTCAGTATGTCCACCACTGGCAGTTCCTCCCGAACCCGTCGGACTCGCAATCTGCGCTTCGCATATTAGGGCACACGACCGCATCTCCACCCAAGTGTCTCATATTGCGCCAAAGCGTCGGATATCCTCCCTCACATGCGTTCCGGCCTCCTGGCAACCAATGCCAATATTCGAACGGACGTGTCCTGGTCTGTCCCATCAAAACTTTAGGTGGCTAAGCATGGTGTCCAAGACGAATATGCGGACAGCGAGCAATTCGATCCATGTGGAGGTTTGGATGCACCTCGTGGTCTCGCTTTTGCGATGATTGATGTGAGCCGGTAGTGCGAGCGGGATTCGCTTACAGGGGCCACATATGCCCTGGCAGACCAGCGAAATTGACCCAAATCTGAGATTTATAGGCTCATTTGAGTGACAGATTTCTCGCGTACGCCTCTCGGAATCCCCCGAAGGCCCCGAGCACATGCCGCAATCGCGCAAGTACGTATTTATGTCTTTGCGGCATCAGCCGGATTTAACGGGTAAGTTTGCAGGCCCATAAGCAAGCCGCATCGGATGCCCCGAGTTGTGCCAAAGTGCTTGCCTGACGGCGCCTCTTCACCGCAGTTCGCAGTGCTACGCTTACACTCGTGGGAGGCCCCCGTCATGACGTGATGACGGTCTTACCGTTCCCGGCCACACTCCAAGACACCGTCCCGTCATGGGCCCGTACATATAGTTTGTGTCTCTCTCCGTCTCCCCTCGCGCATGAGCATGCCCAGGGTCCCCCCAAGCACACTGTTCGAAGAGATCGCCTTCTCAACCTTGAAGAACTCCTTGCGCCGCAACGACTGCCCTCTGTTCTCTCCACCTCACTTGCCCAATGGCACATACTACGTCGTCGGATGCGAGCCCCCCCTTCTATTCCGTGTTGCTTTTTGAAAAGTTCGACATGTCCTCACCTCGCCGTCATCTATCGCAAGACCGATTGAATCTTCGAAATATCACTCAAGAGGTCAAACGCCGCTACACTGCCCTGAACATCATCCGAAGGGGGGATGTTTGGGATCCCAGTTTAGCTGAGGCGTTCGCAACAATCTACGTCATGCTTCTCGAGGACGATGAGCGTAATTGGGAGCAAGTCGTCTGGGCAGGCCTGCCCGCTTTCGTACCCATCTTCATGCGCCAACGCTTGCTCGAAGGTGCCTCCGATAACCATGGATGGCCTCTAGAAAACGAGATCAACACCTTAGCTGTTTCCTTGTTGTGGTTGATCAACTCACGAGGTTGGCGTGGCTTTGATTTGCAGAGCGGACCCGCAGTACACTCACCATGTTGCATATAGCTCACCTCGATCAAGAAACAGACGAATTGCGCAACGAGATCATGTCATATGTAGCTCCGTTCGCTCTTGCGGGTTTCCGGGTATGTGCGCTTCACATTTACTTGTACCCGACTTGACGTGATGCACCAAGTATCCATGCTTCACGTTCCCCGAGGATTTGTTCCTCGTCTCGGCGGCTGGAATTTCAAATCACAGCGGTTATCCAGCCGATCGCCCTACCAACGTTGTGTTGGAATATTTTGGTCAACAGACCACTTTCTGTCTACCTCCAGTCGCACCGTTTGCGATACTAAACTACTTCGCGCGGATAGAGCATTTCCATCTTCAGCATCCACCCGAGCTCCCGCTAAATCGCCAAGATGCCATCGCCAAAGGCATCCTTTGCGGCCCTACAAAGGATGATATCGACGATTTTAATACTCAGTGTGCGACGCGAGTCGCGGGTGGGAATTATGGCGACCCGTTCGATAGGCTTCTCAAAAGTCGCAGACATGATCCCGATTGGCGCCGTGGATTTTCTGGCTCTGATCCAGCGTTCTCGTATTCCCATCTGATGTACTATATCCCTGGCACTTTCTCGGGACGCTGGCAAGGGTCTTTTATAGTAAGCCGACTTCTTTGATCATTTGGGTTCCAGCTCATTTTCCCAGGCTCCCTACCAGGAGGATTACCGATCGATGTTTTGTTTTCCTGAAGCACCGTCCCCCTTCCCGACATTCGGTCGGTTCCCTCTTTACGTCCGGTTTCGCGAGTTTTATTGCTATCCCCCCTTCACACCATTGCCAGTTGCAGAAGACGAGATTTCGTTTTTCAATGCATTTTTACCTCTAGGGTGTCGGTGGCACGAGGACGAGGTAGGCCACCTACCTTTTGGGTGTTGCTCGGTGGGTTGAAGGATCGATCAGACAGGGATCGAGTTCATTGGCCCAAATGATTCTTTCAGAACCCATTACACGCCCCTCCGGCCATCCAGAGACGTAAGTGATGCCGCGAGTATGGGAGCGCAGGATGTTATCATCAGCGGGACGGTATGTGAATTTTTACTTGGCTTCGGTCGTTGGGTAACCATCATTGACAGACGGAGGCACCGTACGCTACAGCATGGAACGGCTATAGATATATAGGAAGAATCCGGCCATCCGACGGACTCGTCGTACTATTGCGTGAGCCGGTATGTGATTCGTCTTGATATCGTGTCATTGTCTCACTAAACGTTATAGATGGAACCTCAGAGAGTCGATCTCGGACGTGCATTATTTCGAGGTTATGGTGGGTGTTCGAGTATTCTCGTACAGGGAACATGACTTACTCTCTTGGTCAGTTATTTCTTCCCGTAACTTTGTCGGAAGATGGAGACACATTGCGAGCGCAGAGCAGCCGGCAGAATGGGAATCCATATTTAGCCTTTGCAAAGAGGTAAAATTACGGGAGGGCCACCCAGCACCCTGAAAACTGAATTGCCTGGAACCCCGCTTAGCTTACTAGCGTGTAGTGAGGTCCCAGTGGACTCCACGTCGTGCTATCATAAAGTAATAATGTGATGTCCTCCGAGATAACGAGTTCGCGTTTCCAAACTTGGCAAGTGCACTGATGCGTCGTGAAGTGGACTTGTAATAGACGCGTGGTGATGCATGTGTACGTCTCATGACTCGCCTTTATCGGAATGACCACACCCACCTCCATGTTGGAATCCATCCCACAAGAAATACTTGAGCACATCGCTTTCTGTGCAGCGACGCAGAGTCTCGTCGGACCTCCCTCAGGCTTGCTTCCACTGCTTCTGACGTGCCGAAATATCTACCAGACCGTGTCCTTCGGGGCTAACCCCTACTTATATGCTCGCATATTTAGCTCGAAATTTGATACGCGTTCTGTCTTCCGTCGATTAGGCTCGCACGTTAGTGCGCCTCGAGTTCTCGCCAATGAGCTAAAGAAGAGGTGGATACATCTAAAGCGAATAAGGGCACGGACAACCTCTCGGATACGAGATGCGGAATCGCCGCCGACTGGCCAAGTCGACCTACTCTGGTTCGCGTACCTTATGATGCTTGAAAACGACGAAAAGAACGAACGACAGCTCTTGGACTACGCAGAGATGGATGTCTGGCTGTTGGAGTACTGGTTCGACGACGACGGCGCTTCCCTGGCGGCGCACATGCTACTTCACCGCAGCTGGCCCGTGGAGGGCACGAAGAACTCGATTGCCATGTCGCTATTTTGGTTCCTTTTGCGACCCGGTGCGTCCTGCTCCTGTGGCTCACTCGTGCCTAACGACCGAGCTTTCATAGATTTCCTCATGCGGGCTATTACTAGAACGAGAACGCACCATATGATCTCCGTCTTGAAACTGACTGCATTGGCGGCCAATCACGTATGCCTTCCACGTTGAATGGTTGTGCTTGTCTGCTTACCCGACTGGTTTTTTTTTTTTTCGAGTATCCAATATGCCGCCCATCCTGGGCCGAATATCTCCCCCGGTCAGAGGAAGCGATACCACCCAGTTCTGTCACGCATTTTTCCGATACGTATCAATTAAGTCCGCCGACGCTCGCCCCTACGGCGATCCTTGCGTTTTCCGCCCTCGCATTACAATTGTTGCTACCCACTCGGGGGAACTATACCACGGAATACTCGTTTCGATCTCCCGCAACATTTTCGTCCACCACGAGACGCAGTGAGGAATGGGACACGACCTGGTATCGATGCATCCATTCAAGCACGTTCGATCGTCGTCGAACGATCTCGGAAATACACGCATTGGGTTCCTTGGATGGCGTTTGGGAGGGCCTCTTTGTTGTGAGTACGCGAACGCTGCGTTGCTTGACGTATCGATCCAATTCCGTCCCTTTCAGTACACGGAGTTCGACTCGTACGCACTGTTGCTCTCTGGGGGCTCGCCGTCCGTGTTGGAACAGAGTTTGGTAGCTCACCACAGACAGACGTGGAAACTGCGTGAATACGTCCTTACCGAGGATCAGGAACCCGGTGGAGACAAGCCCCGACCCTTGGGACCGGGTGATCCCTTGAGGGCTCACTTCCCCACCGAAACGCGAGTTCGGGAACTCAGAGATTCCATCGAACTTCAAGAGCCTGGAAGAGACGTAGTTCGCTATTGGCGGCCATCCCATGCTAAATCTGACGGTCACAAAGTGATGGACATCATCGTCGTGGGAGAGGTATGGCATTCTTGTCCCCCCCCCTTCCCCCCCACGAATGACGGACTCGTCTGACTTGTTGACAAGGGTCACTCCGCCTGGGGTCAGTTCAGCCTGTTTGGTCGTGTGCGTCCGCTAGATGGCTTGATCAGTCTCTCCAAACAATACGTACGTGTAGTTGGTCCTTCTCTTCACTCGCCCTCTCGTCTTTGACCGTGTCCTGCGTCATAGGTCGAGGGTGACAGAGGGAGGTGGCTCTACCGGGGATATCTTGTCGGTAACGTTGATGGTTACATTTCCGGTCGATGGCGAGATAGCCTGAGCCCAAGCGACGTCGAGGGATATGAGGGATGCTTTGCGATGGCCAGGAGGAGGTAATGGATGCTGGATCGTTGTTTGCTAAGTCAAGAATCTGTGAGATTGAACGTTCAGTCACTCTCGTACCGACAGTGTATGTATGAATCATCGGTATCTCAAGTCTGTATTATTACTACTGGGACTCGTCGACCGGAAGTAAATGTTTGATCTGATCGGTCTTTGCACTCTGCATCGTCGACTCACCATGGAAGCTCACCTGCAGGAACTAGGCAGTGCACTGAGAGATTCATCGCTGGTAGAGTTCACTGTATTCCTGTGTATAGACATAATAGTGGTCGATGAGCTATGGCTACAATCAAAAGATCAAAGAACAGGTACGCATCGCGGACGAGGGGTCCATCCGAATGGTGCGCGAGTAGAATGGGTAATAATGCCAATGGCAGCTGTGGCGGTTAGCGGGAAAGTTGATTATATGTTATGCTATAGGGTCTCATGCAGGCAGTGCGATCCCAAGCGGCATTGCATAGGGTATAATTGCGAGGGGGCTTCAGTGGCGGTGGCGGCGAGTGAAGGTCGAGTTATCTGCGAGGGTTTAACCTACGATAAGAAGCATCGGTGAAAGACGTTCGTCTGAAATGGACTAGGTCAGCGGGGTGAACAAGGATCAGGATATTGAATCGCGGACTTGTGAATAGCGAAAATAGACAGGCACGTTTGAAGACAAGCAGACCGGGTCCTCGAAGAAAGAACGACGGACGCCAGTACACCGGCACCTACCATTCTGCATGAAGTTCGGTAAACGATGTTAGCAAGATACGATGCTCATGGCTTCATTTACCTACCCTATCTTCCAGTACATTTTGGACAGGGGACGTCAGTCCTGGCATGGTCAGATTTGTATGGGGAGGCACATGGCACACCGTTTCTAGACCTTTCGCACAGAACCACATGAAAAAATCTTGTCGAGTGAACGGGGCAGAAGGCAGGATATTCAATGCACATGTCGCCGATTTTTCGAGAGGAGTATGGAGCTCACCGGCGATTGCATCTGGTATTTAGCTAGGAAACGAAAGAGCCATAGTTCTGTGTATATGTGGGTACATTCCTGAGCTCCATGACTCTGCTCATCCAGTGTGAGGGTACACTATGAACGCCTGGCCCCAGATCTGTCTGTATAAAGAGTCACTAGTGTAAACTGTCAAACTTAATCGCATGCTATGCATAAGGAATAGAGCATGACACACCTGTAGAATCACGACGCTATGTGTGTGTCAGATATTTCCGGTGAAGATTTGTGGGGGCATTTCGAAAAGTTGGAGGAACAACTCTAAAACGGATGCAGACATACCTGAGTGGCGGCTCTTATGTGTGAAGAGCGCCCTGGACGTACGGACACAAAACTAGTAGTATATTAGCACTCTTATCCAAGTACTCACCTCAGAGGACCGAATATCAAAGGTGAGGAACGCCCGGGCCGGTGTGGCGCAAGGCAAGCAGTAGAACTAACGCTTTACCGATCGCGGCAAATCAAGTGTTTGGCTGCATCGCCGCACAGCAAGTCCCAAAACACGTTGACGGGGACCTCTCCATACGACTCCCCTAGAGATGGAATTTGCGCCTGTGGGTCCACTCTGGCCTCTGCGTCACTCCACAATGTGTTGACAGGTCTTGTAACGTCTAGCCATACCTGGATATTGGAAAGCTGAGGAGAAAGATGGATATTCGCAACCTAACTTTTCAAATCCAAGGGCAGAATGTTTACAAGGAGGGGAGATTCTACATGTTGTGGAAGGTTGGTGTTTCGTTTCCCTCATCTCAGTCGCAGATGTTTTCTGAGATACGGTAACGGTGCTAGGACGGCAACTTTATCGTCATTCAAGCCGAACCATGGTGGCGGCTCGACTGCGGCTTCGATATAGATTTGCACCAAGAACACTACCTGGAAGAACGTAGAGCAATCTGGTATATTCATGAGGTCATACAGACCATGCTTGAATCAATCGTGTTCGACGGCGAGAACACCTGGGCATACCTGGTTCGCTTGCCGAAGGACAAGTCCTATCGTCTAGTCTACAAGAAACGACAGTTGGTCCCCAATTGTCCGATATGGACCAAGGTAAGTGCCGGTGCTCGTCTTGAGCCCTGCTTACAAGTGTCCCACAGGTAGTGGAGCTAGATGACATCGAGGTACATTGATATGCCAAGGATTACATCAGGATTGTTGACTATTTTTTTTTCCCTTCTAGGTGACGCGATTCGAGTCTGGGCTCCGCTGGGAGGGGATTTACGAAGGTAGTCGATAGCTACGTTATGCCGGCCATTTCTGACAATTCCGCACAGGGGAGGACGTGGATCTTTTCATCGGTTGGAGAGATGATTGGGGAAAATACATCTCCTGCGAAAGTCGTGGACAAAAACTAATAGAGTCCACCGGCTTAGGACGTTACTTTTTTGAGCTCAAAGCACACATTTCTAAGAATGGGAACATCATTGGCGTCATGATGGAGCCCCTTGTTGGACGTACGTGCCTTCCCACAACAAATAATCATAGTCTTATTTAATGCAGGACGTGTTACCCCCGCTGATCGATCACCCGTTTTCGAGGCAATAGCTGATATTCTGGGGAATGGCATCATCTTTTACTTTCAGATATGCAATATTTTTGTTACGGAGTGTGGTGTGCGTTTCTCCAGCGCATCTTCTGCCAAGTACCATCGGGATCGCGACTCACCCGAGTTCGCAGCTGAAGTAGACTATACTTGGGCAAACCTGGCAAGAATGTTCGATCATATGGACAAGGACCCTCTCAGAGTTCTGCAGGACGGCTCCCGCTCGAGACCTTCAAGTGCTTTTATTATCCCTCGTTTATCTTCTCCGGATCGTATAATGGATCTAACACGTGAAGAAGCTATTATTCGCTGGTTTTGGTCGGTTAGGAAGTCTGACGGATACTGTCGCTTCCACTACCAAGCATTCGCAAAACTATATCAGCTGTGTGGTTATTCCGAGAACCTCGCGACTCGCCGTGGCAAGCGAATCCAGGATGACACCAGGACCTTACTCCCATCTGACGATTCCTCGGATGACGAGGCCACGGTGATGAGAATCGGATCTGCGGACAGACCCCTGGTTGCTAATGGTAGGCTGGTCGCTCGGCCGCATCCTTACGCACGCGCAACCTCAAGGCGATTGTTGCTGCCCCGAGAATCCGCCTAGTGATGTTATGACAGTGTTCATTGTACCGCCCCATCCAGCATATTTCGCTCGTGTTTGTTTTGTATGCTTGCTACTCCAGTATTACTTCTAGTAGATCTAGGTAGCCGCTCTTACGACGAAAACGGTAATTTCGTGCGTGTAATAATTCGTGGATGACCTGCCGGCTGCTACTATGAAGTTGAACACCCGTACTGTTGTAAGATGTATAATGTCCGAGGAAGTGATATCGCGCGTCGAATATAGTCTCGCGAGAGCATGTCAGACTCGGATTAGGTGTCGATGAACATGCATCAGAAGGGAGAGTCGGCTCTGGCCTGTAGAGCGATCACTGGATACAATATCGGAGGAAACATTGACCATTCGTTCAAACAGGGCCTTACCGTGTTGAGCCAGACTTCAGCTTCAGGTTTGTCAGTAGTCGAGCGTTGCGGTCCGTGACGACGGAACTCAAAACAGTTACACGAGTGAAAACGCCCACAAGACAAACAAATTTCTCAACCAAAGAGGGGGGACCGAGATAGAAGGTTACAGCGATATGCGCCAGGGCCACAACTCATGCAGCAGGCTGCACAGTAACGTGCCCGACATCTTACCTGGGTGGCGCACGGTGTTCTCGGCGCGGCTGTATCATTTTTCTGGTTTTGTCTGATCTTGTGGGGTATGGCCGCTGCCAAGCAAGCGAAGCGGAGGCGCAGCTGTAGGTGGGCTACTCTGACGCGTCCGCGAAATTGACACCGTGGGTGCGACATCCTGTCTCTAGCCTGTGTGCAACGGCGACCAATTGTTCACTGCACTGGGGTGGATGACGACGCTGACTCGTCGTGTTCTTGGGGCTGAATGAGCGCGGTGCACTTGGCAGGACGTGTCTGGATTTGTCCAAGTTGTTTGGCGACGACCTTGGAATCAAACAAGACGCCACGCCCGACCCTCAAGCATCTATCGCACGCCCTCAGCTATATAGTTGTGTCTGCGGTCCACTATGTCACCGTTGAGTGTTAGGCGACTTGCATATGTCGTCAAGTTGACCCAGTTCCAGTGATCA
This sequence comes from Boletellus deceptivus, assembly GCA_038090195.1. NCBI lineage: Eukaryota > Fungi > Basidiomycota > Agaricomycetes > Boletales > Boletaceae > Boletellus > Boletellus deceptivus. The sequence continues at coordinate 96,407 of JBBPMG010000006.1, forward strand.
AGTCCCTCCTAGCACCCCTCGCCAGGCATGTACAGTACCACTCATGAAACGTACGCCCTCAAGAGCAACACTTTCGAACACCCTCTCCGCCCGAAAGCGGAGAAGGGTGTCCATCCCATCCTTTGATTTAGAGGCTGAGCTTGGTATCCCCAGTGCACCAGAACCATCTGTAGACGAGACCGACGTGAGTGACACTGTCCATTGCGCTTTTTCGGACATTCATCAATCACCTTTCTAGGCAGATCGATTCGTGGCCATTCGATCCCCCTCCGCCATACCTCTTCACACCACCCCCCGCACGAATCGCATTGCCAAATCCTTTGGCCTGCTAGATGATCGTATCTTGACCTACACCGAGGGGCCTGCTTCACCCTCAGAAACAAGGCTTCGATCCATGCTGCGCAGGAGCGTCTCAGAACTCTTCAATATTCCTCCAATAGTGTCCTCTGTCTCCGCAAAAGCGAACCTGGCCGCTCGCAGGCAATTCGTGATGGCCTTGGATGGCCCCGGTATATCTCGTGATCCGTTTGCGTTTTCCATGACGTGGTCTCGAACGAACTGCATCGGGGTGGCATTCAATTCTGATGTGTACTTCCAAAACCTTGACACTCGTGCGATTGTGCATTTATGCCACGTCTCAGTGCACGACGGACCAGTTCACAGCATTGACTGGTGTGGGGAATCTCGGTCGCACATCCTGGCTCTCGGCACCACGAGCGGTAGCATATACGTTTGGGATTCCCAGTCGCTCACCCAGATCGCCAGCTGGCCGGATGATAGTTCGCCTGTAGGGGGTATGCACTGGAGTGAGGATGTGTTGGCCATTGGACGAAAGGACGGCCGGGTTTCACTCTTTGATGTGCGGGCTCCAAAAGAGATTCGACAGACCAGGGGTCACAAGCGACATGTCCATGGTGTCAAATGGTCACCGGATGGCAAATATCTGGCGACCGGGGACCACTCAGGAACCGTTCACATTTGGGATCAACGCGCAAACAACTTCCTCACCTCTGGTGACAAGAAGCTTCTTGCCAAGCATGGGGGGCCAGTAAAAGTAACGCTCGACATCGTTGTCCTGCACGCTTGCTGAACCGATCTTGATAGGCCATATCGTGGAGCCCGTGGCAGAGCGGTCTGGTCGCAACGGGTGGCACATTCCCGGACGGTGCAATTCAAATATTCGACGTCCACAAACTCTCGGGCGCGTCCCCTCCGCTAGACATCAACACATGCACGAACGTTACTTCGCTTCATTGGTCACCGCACTGCAAAGAGTTGTTCAGTACACACGGCCCGTCATGGACGCAGTCTCAGATGCTCGACGACCGCCCTCCTTCTGCAAAAGATGCGCCGGTCACTCCGTTCACAAACTCCATGACAGTTCACGCATACCCTTCTTGTGAAAGAATTGTCTCTGTCATCGGTCACAGTGCCGCCATTGCGCATTCATGTATTGGTCCGGATGGATGTTCTATATTCACCGTCAGCCCCGCGGAAGAGACGATCAAGATGTTCAAGGTCTGGGCTGCACCCGGAAGCCAGGTAAAGGATGATGAACAAGGACTTGGTCGTAGGAACGCCATTCGTTAGAACCGTGTGCAACTATATTATGACCTTGCACCTATACTGACATAGTCTTGTTTGTATTGCACGAAACAGATGACTCTACTTGCTATATATCTCGTGATTATTGTAGTCTTATATTGTCTCGGTGGCCCATGATAATCTTAGTACTAGAAGTAGCCTAAACAAGTCACCGTTGGCATTACAGTAATACGACTGCAGTAATACAGTCGGCCTCTGGATAGCCAAGTGAAACATACTTGTGCTTGCGACTTTCTCGGACTCTGCTTGCGTAGTCAACGTTACGCACGACTTTGATCATCAACATTTCGACTGTGGCAGCATTCGGCTCGTCCAAGGGGCACCGACTGTAATGGCACCAGTTGGCGGTCAGACTTTCGTGTTCCTCGTTTCTGTAGCTTGTTCACACCTCCGTATCCACAGAACCACGCCAAGGCAGCAAGCCAGAGCCAATTGGAAACATTGGCTTGATCGTTCTTGCGACAACCTGCACGCTAGGTCTGCTATATCTCTTGTGGCGCCGGGCGAGCAGCTTGCGTGCTGTCGTGGCGCATCAGCAAGTGTCTCCAGTTTGTTGGATGCAACCTAGCCCTGACGTTCCTTTAGACTGCAGACATGGACTAGAGAGGAGGGACAGATTCGCCTGTCCGAGGATGACGGTCCAGCAGCGACAGAATTCTTGGCCGACGATGAAGCACCTGTGGCGACAGATCACAGCAGCCCTCCCAAGCCCCACCAAGCGACGGCAGGCTGAGGAACACCCACGTCGCGCAGGAACGTATGTACCACCATCGCCCTCGCACGTTCCTTTCCTTTCTCTTTCTTACGTACTCCCGAGAGGGTCAGGCTGATCTTATAGTTTCCGACCTTGTCCATCTGTACGCACGGTGCCGCTCTTGTATCCTGTGTCGGGCCATCGTGAGTCTGCTGACCCACGGTGGCCCCACCACAGCTAGTCGTCGTCACCACCTACTTTTTCTAGTCCTGTTTGGATCCGGTGTCATTTGCAAATAAAATCGGCTGTATCAAGAAGCCGTGGCTCGTCTGCCATCGCCGAAACACGTTCAGCAAACCCATCGGCCCGGAGCCACCTCTGGAGCTTCGGTCGAAATCGACAGCATAGCACCGGATACAAGTCTCGCCATGCGGTTTATGTCCATGGGCACACGACCGCGTTGAGGGTGTATTATCTCCGTCATCATTCGTCGGTGCACAGCCCTCTACCTCCGTTTCATCCGGGGAGCTGTGTTTTGCCCAGAGGCTTTCATTGGGCTTACTCGCGTGATGAGTCGTGCCCATGCGGTCGGGACAACGAACCTTCGTCTCTTTCTATTCGGTCTCAAACTTTGTCTGATTCTGGCATCCTGTCGAATCTTCAGAGGATTGGAGCGTACGCATTTCACGGGTTGGCGGCGAGCACTAAACGACTCCACTCCGCCTGGCGTGCTGTTCGTCCATTGAACAGCTACGTATTGTGTCAGCTTCGCCCGTGAAGGTAGTGGCATACCAGACGCATATAGTACCTCGAAACCGTCCTCGACGGTGATGGTAAATTGTGAGTCTACGCCGAAAATCTGCATCTTTCGAGGGGGGTATGCTGCTCGGCTTATTTGCATCTCCAGTCGAGTTAGACGTTTTTGGCAGAGTCCATCGGGTTCTGGAGCCACAGACGGAAGTCGTGGACGATCCGACCATGATCACTGTCCAATGCTCTTCAAGTCTTTTTTCCCTTTATTGGACGATACGTCAGGAAGGAGGCTCGCCAGGTTGACTCTCTCGGTGTGCGCCAGTGTATGCATGTCACTTTAGACTTGACGATCAAGGTGCCTCGTTCTCTCCGCACGGCCGACGCCCGGGTGTGAATCGCCTCGATCTGGGCCCCGACACCGCTGTCTCCTCTTGGTCCGATGTGAATTCGCCTTCGACACTACCAACCCGCGAATGATCTCGGAGACTGCGACGCGCAACCAAGTAGGATTCGGGGCGCAGATCGGAGAAGTTGAAAACGATCTGATCGGCTGCCGTGTGCGGAGAAGATACTCACGGACCGAACTCGTAGAATCTGGTCGGGGCGATTTGGGTTCCTCAGGGCTGGTGCTCGCGTCGACGTGGCCCGTGCAATCGAGTCCTGCGGGATCGCCTACAGGGATCGGACGGGCACGGGAGCGATTCCCATAGGCTGCTGTCTCGGGCGTCACTCGGGTGGCTACATGACAGACAACCTAACCAAGGTGGGATGTCAGCCTCTGATTACCGCTCACCGGCAAATGACAACCCATGTCGTGTGCCGCCACTGACAGGCCGAAGCAAGTCACGTCAGTTCGCCGGCGCCGTCGACGCGTTTGCATTCGTGTGAGATGCCGAGCTGCCTGGTAGCGTGCGATCTCAGACCGGGCCGATAGCAAGGTGTGTGTGTTCCCCTAGCAGTGCCCCGGTGGCTAACAAGTCACTGTTCCTAGGAACCGCTTACGGCCTCAGCTAGGTCCGCCACGACTGTGCCTACGGCTGCCTTTGGGCGACCTATGCACGCCACACCCCCCGCCATAACTGCGAGCGACGAGCGCGAGTCCAGCGGGTCGAGGCCGACTTGACAGCGCTTACGGCGCGATGTGATTAAAGCGGTTACTAACAGAGTTCAACTGGTCGGGATGAATCTGTCGCTGTCTGTTCTGGCCGTAAAAAATGGCGTGGACGGAGACGCCAGTCAGCAACACCTTGGCTATGGCGACGCCATCCATGAATCTGTGCTGGTCCCATAATGCACTGACGAGAAGTGCTTACGTGATGCCTAACGGGATGATCGTATCAGTCGCCAATGGCAACCGTGCGCTTGCCAGTGGTGTGATCCGACACCAGTCCAAGTCCACGACACGCAGGAGGGAGAGAGAGACATCGGACATCGCAATCTTGATTATGCCTCACGTCCGACAATCAACAGGACGCGCCGGAATCACGGGGCACGGTGGGGTGTATTACGCGATCCCTTCTCGGCCCCGCAGCAAGCATCGTGCTGACTAATGGACACTTTGACAAGCCCTGGTAAACACCTTCCAGACTTGGCTGTCATCTGCTACATAAACCCGCTTGTTAGCGCCGTGCCTGCTCTTTCATGTTTGCGTCGCTCTCCTCGTTCCTTCCCTCGGCCTTCCAGCAGGCCGTGCAGGTCTCTCGTCCGCCAGACCCCCGCCCCCCGTCGCCAACGACCCCTCCAGACACACCCGCGGTCGATCCGCCCCGAAAGAAGGAAAAGAAGGAGAAGCATGCAAACGAAGTACGTCCCTGTTCGTGTTCGTGTTCGCCTCTCACCTCCCCACCAGGCCTTTATCATCGTCCGCCCTCCCCCATCAAAGTCCGCCCAGCCACTCAGCCTTCAGGTGCAGCTTGTTCCTCCCCAGTCCCGTCACGATAGGCCTTTGCAAGCACTCGACCCCTCCCCCGATGACCTCAACACTGATCTCAAGCGCACTCACTCGAATAGATCCGACGCATCGACCACCTCCGGCTACACCTCGGGCAGCTCTGTTTCTTCCTTTGCATCCACTTCCACCAGCAGTTCAGGTCGGCGCACGATCATTCCCCTGTACAACCTAAACGTCCACTCCGTCATGCCGACAACTATTTTGGACGCTGGCACGGACGCAAAGGTCGCAAAGTTTGCAAAGCGTGGCCTGGAAGTCATCGGTCTCGCCTTTCTAGAACCAATCGAAGTCCGGCCCTCTGTTGCCGCGCATAGTTCTCTGGCACCACCAATAAACGTCCGTGTCAGTCTTGATGACTCGCTGCGCGAATTTGGATCCACACCCTCTCGTCCCGTTTCCTCAAATCGCCCTAGCACTAGTCATGTAGTGATAGGTGACTCCTCGAAACCTACCATCAATTTGATTCGCGCACCTCCACCTTCTGACCACCCACCTCCGCGGCAAACGAAAAAGCTGTTCTCCAGAGTATTTGGGAAAAAGGAATCACCGTCCCCATTGTCCATTACAGTCCCCCTCCCTGATAGCACGGCGTCTCAGTCCTCTCCGCTGCGCAGTCACACAGCCCTCCACGACGAAGCACCCGTCCCACATCCCGACGCATCCGTGTCCTTTGCAGGTAGTACCGCCTCTCAAACAGCCGTCCTTGGTGTCCATTCCACCCTATATCCGCCTGTCAGCAATCCCAAGGGGCGTCCCACCAAGTACATCTGGGTAGTGCGGAAGTGGCTCAAAGGGGCTGACACTAGTGTTTTGAATGGCATGATGGGCAAGACTGGCGCACGCGACATCAGTATACCCAGCACACCTTCTATCGAGGTTCGTTTCGAGTGGTGTAGAGAGCAGAAGAAGGGGAGCATTCGCAGATCCCGTGCAGACAGGTCTTCGAACTCTCGCGAGAATCGCAGTCCCGCTCGCCTTGGCACACCGAATAGCACCCTGCCTCGATATGCGTCGCATGCCCTTGCTCTTGATCCCCGCGATCATCGCAGTTCCATTGTCTCGCACGAGAGCTCTGGGTCAGACATTGCGCCTAGCCTGGTTAGTTGCAGTGCGCACCAACATGCTGAATCTGACGAAGAGAGCGACCCCGAGGACTCGGAAACACCCTGGACGTGTGCAGTGACTGTGCAACGTCTTGGACATTGGCCACAGTACCAGCAGAATGGCAGGCAAGAGCTAGCCATTCGTCTCAAAGTCGCTACCCTCGCACCAACACCACACCACCCCAAGATCGTTGGTCTACTCAAGATCCCTTTCCCGCTGCCCGATATTGAGGTTGAGCATCTTGCGGTGCGACGCCGTCACGTGACCACACACGGTATCAGCAAGACGGCATCGTTGAGGGCAGGCGAGCTCATCTTGACGGCGGAGGAGATCAAGGACACCGTCTCGTCAACTGCTCTCTGGCTTGTCGTCCGGGAAGCATTTGGCGGCGTTGGCAGAGAACGGAGAAGGGGTAAATCATGATTACTTCCCGCCCTGTCCTTGGGGAAACCGGTTATTGTTAACCGTGTGGTCCCACCGCTGGCCTGAGGCCTGGTTGCCATCCGGCTCCCTGAACATGCTGCGGCTCGCCCTTTGCAACGTCATTTATCCGTTTTCGTGGGGTCAATATATCTCGTACGAGTTTTTCACTGTTTTTTTTTTTCCACGTTCATCGTATTTATTGAGGCTTTCATATTCCCTTTCGATTTCGCTTTCACGATTCAGACCAGTTGCAAAGGATGTTCTCTCCCACCACAGCTAATGTAGACCACATCGCTCATTCATCTGTACTTGTAGCCGACTCACGCGCCACCCACGCTTCTGCCCTTTGCTTTTCTTCTCCCATTTACGTACCGTTGGTCAATTTGCTTGAATCTATGAGTGCTAGCAGGCGTTGAGATAACGTATGCGTCAACACGACAGTATCGTTTCGCACCCGAACGCGAGTTCCTACGCGCCCACCGCCAACATCTGTCGGCGGAAAAGTGTCCCGCCACCCAGTGGGACGAGTCCGCCACGACCCTATTCATTTGGCTAGAGGCGAACCAATCGTTGCTCAAGAATCGTGTAAAAGGTGTCGTCAAAACGTCACGTTGTTGGCTGCTCGACGGATGCAAGCGTAAGGGCTTGGTACTGACCTCGCATTCGAGACGTCCGAGATGACAAAGCGCGAGATCGAAAGATGCCATTGCTTGATATGGACATGGCTGGCTTTGTGGCTGGTGGTATGCGCCCCTGGGGTTGGTTGCGTGCTACCGCCGCATCTGATGCCGCCATCGGTCAGTTTGCGATGCCACCGCACTAGCGCAAACAAGAAAAAAAAAAAAGGGAGGGGAAGGGGGGCCCTGGATCAAGCCGCCATACGCATGCCCGGCAAAACCGGCATACCGCGGGGTCTTTTCGCCGTAACCGCGTTCTTGACGATACGAGTGCCCCCGAAATGACGGCGCGGACCAGCATTGCGCAGCGATCAGAGGTGCGAAGAAGAAGACGAAGACGAAGGAAAAAAAAAAGGAATCAGAAGCCGTGCTTCGTCGTCGCCGCCTCAAAAAAAAGGTCACGGAACCTTGGCGCGCGGGTCCTCGTACGCCATCGTGTCGGAACCAAGTTGCCGTCGCGACACCGAATACGACAAAGTACCGGATGGACCGGCGGGCGCGTATGCGCATACATATATGCTTGTCGTCCAAGCCAAAGTGGGGAGGGGGTTGCTGAAACGTGGACGGGGACGGAGGGAGACAGGAGCCGATGTATTGCTGGCGGTTAGCCGACCCAGCGACCACACGAGGGGGTTGGGTGCGACGATACTGTACATGGCTAGTCTCGGAGGATGTCGACGGGGGGCATGGGATGCAGAATGCGTCGCCGCCTACGGCACGTCCGTACGTCAGACTGTTCGAGGCTGAGTCGATACCTCCTCGGATGCCGTCTTCCGAGCTGCTACTGCTGCAGCAAGGGTTTCTGCTTTGTATCATATTATGTATACGAGCAAAACGAGAGAGAGCACACCCGATCGCTGGTCTTGTCGTGTGGGACTGCGAGAGGACGCGTGTCACCACGGAGGCGGCTGTCGGTCGAGGGATGGACGTGCTTCCGATGACTTCGGTGCAAAACGCCGACGTAGCGTCCTCTCGCGGCACTGTGACCCTTGCAGGGGGAGTGCCACGACCCGGATGCGAAACACGTGCATGAAAAACTTGGCTTCTTTTTGGGTGATACGGTTCGGGTCGGGTCATCGCGCGAAGATGCGAGGGCTGGGCCACAGGTCGATCTCTTGGAAGGCGAAGGCAAATGGCGGCATCCTGGGTACAGGGTTTGATGGCGTCAGTGGGAGAGCGGGAGTGGGCACCGACGGGCGTCATGAACGCCCGAACTGAAACCCGTGCAGCAAACTTCACGTGGGCGGGCGCGTCCGGGACGCACTTGAAAGGGACATTTAGTCGTGTGTTGGACGGAAGCTCCGGGGAAATGAAGGCATCGTCTCCAAGGGAAGGCGCGGGCAGCGCTCGAGTATGAACGGAGAATGATCGCGTCAGGCGTAGGATCCGTTTCGTGATGGGTTCGCGAAGAGCGCAACGAATGGGGGACGGGCCGTACCTTGGATCGATGCGTCTTCATTTAACGAGAGGAAAGAACGCCTGCATACGTAGCGGCTTCCCAAGGCTGGGTGGATATTAACGCGCTCGGACAAGGTCACGTCGCACGAACACGCTGGTGTGCGAAGCCGCGACGGGTGACGAGAGCGGTTGGGAAGGTGGACGAGCGGGTGTGTTCCGTGTCTCTGCTGCCTGGCGTGAAGACCGCACGACGACTCGTGGGCTGGGCGGTCCTCGAGCGCCATCCAGCTCAGCTCAGGGTGTCGGCCCTCCGTCGCGCCAAGGTTTGAAAATTTTCGCAGCGGCTCGAATAGGCTCGACACCGAGGATTACCGTGCGTGTCGGCATACCCAGCTGGTCGAGGAGCGCCGTATGTAATTCAATTCTCGTGCATTCCGATGCGTGTATCCCGCGAGCGAACAGGCAGAGATCACGACTCGGTAAACAGGACGCCGGTGGTTCGTGCCAAACCTTGATTGCCCCTTGCAGTGATGCGGCACACTAGCACTGTTACAGACACCATGGTCACCATGAAACGGACGCATCCCGTTTGGCACTGCGCGATCTGGGCCATGCTCCAAACGTTCTCCCGGGCTGGCTGGAGCCGGGTCGCCTCACTCGCGCGCAACGAGCCTCAGGACCTCTGATCGGCAGCTCAGTCCCGCCCAGCGCGTCCCCCTCGATCCAGAACTCCACCTTACTTTACTGGTCTGCGTTTCTAAAATAACCCTGCGAACCATCGTCTTATAAGCTGCATTTCGTCAGACTGTACAGCTTGGGAATACGTACTCGCCAGGTTTACGACGCGTTGCCCGCTAGCGGTGGACCCCTCTCTCCCTGCACCATAAATTGCGAGCGTCCATATGATCCACCACCATCTCATCTGTCCCACCCTGTCTTCGCCCAGTCGACAGCCGTGCTACATCTCCACCCTTGTCGAGCACAGCGTCTCCCTTATATTATAATGTCTCAAGTGCGTCCGTTCGCTCTCCCATGTCGGTCCGCTCATGATGGCTTGTCTAGTCATTGCACTCCCAATTCAACCTCAAAACCGGAGCCGAAGAGATACCGAGAGTGCCTCGACGGACCCCGATGGCCTGTCAGTTTTGTCGTGGTATGTGCTTCGCGGCTCCCCCTTGCCCCCTATATCGAGTTCGCTGTCCTTGCCCCCAGGCCGGAAGCTCAAGTGCGATGGCAGCAAGCCGAGCTGCAGTAACTGCAATCGTCGCCAGTATCCCTGCGTCTACGTACCAGTGTACGTCATTGCCGCTCTCTTGTGTAAATTTCCGACAAGAATTACCTTTGCTCACACCTGGCCTTAGATCCGCCGAGCAAAAATAGACCTGTTCAGCTTCCTTTCAGGACGGTCTTGAGGTATCTCGCTTCCGGCTGCGCTCGGGTTTAATCATTGGATCTGTTCACACGATGGGACCGCTCCACGCAATTTACTTGGGCTGGCATTTCTCCCCCCCCCCTCCAGGCTGGACACGGAGCCATCGCTCGGAGGGGAGAGCCACAGAGAGACAATTCGTAGATTCTTCAGACACACACTTGCATCTCATAAATTATGTTCATCATAGTGGCCTATCTACATGACGCATTCGAGTCTCCATCTGTCCATTTCCAAAGATTTTGGCAGCGCTGACCAAGGTCACGTTCACTTCGGACCTTTTGAAATAAAAAAAAGGCGTTCGGGATATTGAATGATTGCCACTTTATCGTGATCATCGTGCCAATCTGGGAGAGAGATACCTTCCGGTTGAGCCCACAGTACATTATTTTTTTGCTAAAGTGAGTAGGATTGGAATCGATTAGGATGACGAGCTCGATCAAGATTTTTGCGTGCTCCATTCCCGTGCTTTAATACTCGGATGAGTGGGGGGGCTCATCACTAGCTCAAGCCTTGTCGTCGATGGGCCAAGGCGATACCAGAGCGGACTCCTTGCGGGATCTGCTGTCAGAAACGGGTTAGGAACAATGGTGTTCGTGTGGCACGCGGTCAGCTGGCCTGTTGAAAGTGTGGTTCACTGATCAGATCGTTTGACAGCACGCCCACACGTTGTCTGAAGGTCCGACGGATCCCATTGGGGAGGCTGGCTTCTTCGTCACACGTTCATCCCGTCATATGCGGCACACACGACGGTCCGGGACCTTCAAAAGTCGGAACCCCACGAGAGAGAAAAAAAAAGAGAAAAGAAAAGAAAATCAAATGAACAAACCAGTAAAATAGAAGACGTGTGTAGTGGATCTCGCCGCTTCTTCTTTTTCGCATCCGTCCTTTACCCGCTTCACTGCACGAGGTGGAGGTATGTAATTCGCCGTGCATTTGTGCGAGCGTTCCGCGATGGTCATTTCGGGATATCGGTCCACAGGATAGCGGACGAGAGGCACGAACGGACTGCACTGGCATGTCACATTCTTCGGGGGACAAGTGGATTTGCGCCTCCACCTGTCCGCAGCCGTTGATGATGACCAAAATTCCTTGGGGATGGATGGGATCGAACACGTGTTGTTGTGTGAATATTTCTGGGCTGCACACCAGTGTGGGCGGCCCAGTGCGTTGGCGATTCCCTATTAGCGAACGGGTGAAACACTGGGGAGGACACATGGAACAGAAGGTCTTTTTGGAAAGGACTTATCGGGACAGCGAAGATGGATCCGAAGATTGAACGGTGACACGAGCGGGAGCTCGAGAATGGTCCGCGATGAGCTCGGATAATAGTCGTGCTTATCCCCTTGAGGAGCCTGTGTTAGCGGCCAGCGCTCCTTTGCCCAAAAGAGCGGGCGCCCTCATCTAGGAGGGAACGAAGAGGGGGTGTGACAGCAGCCGATGTATGAATTCGGTGCCGGATACTGACGAGCACTCGGCGTCAGCACGATGTCCGCACGATTTGGGAAAGACTCATCTTTGGTGGATAAACAGCAGGAGCGCGAACGGGCTCGCTGGCTATGCGGACGGTCTGAGATCAACCTTGGTTGGGATCAAACTCAACCTTGTTCGCGCGACCAATCAGCACCTGGAGGCTTCAGGGGCAAGCGCTCCGCGTCGTGGAACTCGTCGAGGAATTACAAGCTGACTTGGCCTCGAATGCGACCCGGATTCATCCTCTCGGACGACTTCCTCGTAAACACGGCTGTAACGGCCGCATACTACATCCCGGACTTTATCACCGTCGAAGAAGAGGAGTACCTCATCCGCAAGGCAAGTTCGATATCACGACGGCCAGTGCCCGGCAACGCGATCTGGTCGCGGCGCTCGTCTGCTGACGGCCGACCGGTTGGTAGATCGAACAGTCTCCAAAGCTCGGGTGGAAGACACTTGGGAATCGCAGGTGAGGCTCGTCAGAACGATGGGGTGCTCGCTTATCGCGCATCTCGCTTACGTCCCACCGTCTAGATTGCAACTATGGGGTGAGCGCGTGTCGTGCTCTGGGCGCACGAGCTAGAAGCATGCCACTCGGGCCAGGGGGTGAAGTCCTGTCAAACAACGTTCTCGTGCGCAAGGAGATGCCGCCATTCGTAACGACATTGTGAGCTTGTCTGGGCAGCCGTCGTCTGGTGAGCTAAGTGGAGGTCCCAGTCCCGACATCATACGACGCCTAAAGGAGACCAACGCGTTCGAATCGTCCCCACACAAAGTGCCTAATCATGTCATCCTCAACGAGGTCAGGCTGCATTTGTCCGTCCGGCTGCATGGGGCGCTCACGGGACACAGTACCTTCCCGGACAGGGCATAATGGTGAGAAAACGGGCTATGCTACATCGAGTTTATGTGCACCGATTTGATCAAAGCCTCATCAAGACGGTCCGTTGTATTATCCTGTCGTCGGGACCGTATCCCTGGGTTCGCACACCGTCTTTCATTATTACGCCCACAAGTCCCAGACGCCTTCTGATGCGACACACGCTGTCGGGCGAGTGATTCATCCGACGCCCGTTCTGTCCGTGTTTTTGGAGCCCCGGAGCGTCATCATCACGACCGGCGATCTGTATACATCGCACCTGCACGGCATAGACGGGGTCACGAGCGACGTGTTCTTGGGCGAGGGAAGGCTGCGGCGCCCCTCTGGGGAGGAGGTCCTCCTCTCCAACTGGCGGGCGGTGCGGGCGGGGGGCATGAGCGACGCGCTGCGGTGCGGAGGCACGCTGTGTAGACGGACGAGATTCAGCTTGACCTGCAGAGACGTGGAGAGGGTAGCACAGCTTGTCCCACGGTAAATCACACGTTCGCACGCCTCCTCGTCCACCTCGTCCATGTCGTCCACAAAGGCCCCAAATGACCTCAACCCGCGCACGACGACATACGAGTTCTTGGGCCCGCCCGGTGCCCTCCTCATCATAATAGGCGTGCCCGTCATGGCCTACCTTCTCTACTTTGGCTGCTCCGAGGCCGCCGGTGCCTGTCCCCCCGCCTACGTCCTCTCCCCCCCGCTCTTGCTCGCGCACATACAGGAGTCCGTCTCAAATAAGCAGTGGTGGGCCAGTCTCTGGGACACGGAAGCTGCCTTGATTTACTTTGCTTGGTATGCCTTCTGTGTCCTCGCCTGGGCCGTCTTGCCTGGAGATTGGGTGGAAGGTGCCACAATGAGAAATGGCCAGAGAAAAAAGTACAAGATAAACGGTACCCTCCACGTTCTGCTGCTCAACAACGTCGTTGTCTCATCATCCCGTGTCTCTCAGCATTTTCAACCTTGCTTCTTGCTTTGGGGATCACCACTGGCTACATCCTCCGTTACGGGCCGGAGTCGTTCACGTTCCTCTACGACAAGTGGCTCGGTTTCCTTACCGCGTCCCTCGTCATGTCTATCGTGCAGGCGGTGGCAGTGTATGCGGGCTCTTTCAGACAGGGCGCACTGTTGGCACTTGGTGGCAATACCGGCAACCCAATTTATGATGTCCGTTTTCATCACCTCTCTTCGCTTGCCAGTCTCACGTTCGGCATCCTTTCAGTTCTATATTGGTCGCGAATTAAACCCCTCCGTTGGCTCGTTTGACATCAAATCGTTCAACGAGCTCCGTCCTGGACTCATCTTATGGGTCCTCATCGACATCAGCATGTTGTGCACTCAAGCCGTGAGACGTGGTGGCTGGGAGAACGTCACGTGGAGCATGTGGCTTGTGCTCGCCTTCCAGAGCTTTTACGTCGTGGATGGGTTGTACAATGAGGTGAGCATGGCGTGAGCGCCTCCTGCTTGAAATATGCTCACAGACATCCAGCCGGCCGTCTTCACCACCATGGATATCACGACCGACGGGTTTGGGTTCATGTTGTCTGTCGGTGATCTTACATGGGTACCCTTTGTGTATACCCTTCAGGCGCGTTACCTTGTTTTTAAGCCTGTCGATCTTGATATCGCGAGCACCGCTGGCATCTTGGCTGTCAATGCCCTGGGCTATTGGATATTCAGAGACGCGAATGGGGAAAAGAATGACTTTAGAAATGGCAAGAACCCAAAGAGTGAGCGATCAAACCTCGTGACGGTCTCGGCGATTGACGATCGGCGAAATAGACCTCAAATTTATTACGACGGAGAGGGGATCCAAGTTGCTCACCACGGGTTGGTGGGGACGATCGCGCCACCCAAATTACTTGTACGTCGGCTGGTGACCGCGCTCGTTCCGCGTTTACTTTTCGCCTCATAGCGGTGACCTCCTTATGGCACTTGCGTGGTCCCTCCCTACTGGGTTCGAGACGCCCATCACATATTTCTACGTCGTCTATTTCGCGGTGTTACTTATCCACAGACAACGGCGAGATGACGAGCTGTGCGAAAAGAAGTGAGACTTTTTTTATTTTATTTTCTGGTCTGTCTGACGTGACTTTTCGCAGGTATGGCAAGGACTGGGAAAAGTACAAGCGGATCGTCCCTTATCGTATCATTCCATACGTATACTAAGCTCATATTGTTTACTTGGACCGCCGACCAGAGTAGCGACGCGTCAAATGAAATGAGGTCTAACTTGTTGGCCCACTTCGTGAGCGCTCTGTGATTGGGTATTTGGAGTAACTCGTTCTGAGCTGTAGCAGGCGAGCCGTCCCAGCAATGGTATTGACTGATGGACTCCGTACGCGGTCCTTTTCTAGAGTATTCCTTTTGACACATCCAGAAGTGCCACGATCTTCACTAATGAGTCGGTGGCTCCAAGTCTTTTGAAACGGTATGAAGCGCGAGACATGTTTTTTTTATTTTCTTCTGATCGGTTTTGAGAATTTGACGCCGTGCTCGGTAAAGAGGTAGTTCAGCTGCGTGCCGCAGCTCCCCTGTAGGCGAGCTCGGTCCCACTAAGCGACTGGCCGAGCCGGAGAAGGGGGGAAGACGCGTCGCAACACAAATTATTTATCCCGCGCATCTCGGATCTCGGGTGTATATGCGCTGCATAAGCTGGCGAGAGAAAAAAGTCCGTCAGCGTAAGCTGTATTGCTCCGAACTGGTCCTTTTTTTTTTTTTCAGACGAGACGCTATGTGAAAATGGCTGCTGTTTGAATCACAAGATCTTTCAGGACTTGTGACCGTAGGGGCTAGAGTGTGTTGTTCTCCCATCCCGAACGTTGTCGAGATCCGAGCGCTGGGCCGTTCAAATACCGATTTCCCGGGGAAACCGTTTTGTCATTGAAGCGACACGACGGCGCCAGGTGTTGGGGTTTGCAGGGTTGTGTACGGCGAAGTGCACGGGCGAATGGTCGGTTTTTATTTATTTGGTTTCATACCCGCCTGAAAGACACGGAAATAAGACCACGAACGAGCGACGGTCGCTGATTGTGATCACGCGGTCGCGCTCTTCCGTAGTGACGACGTTGTGGGTGCTGGCACCGGACGATCGTTGTCGCGATGCAATCGAGTATCTCGTACTCGACACGATTTCCGGCGTCTTAGTCTTGATGGACTTGCGTCTGATGGTGCTAGTCGCGTGCCACAGATGGGTGGCATACGGGTTTCAAGCGTACGGTCATTGGCTGGCATGGATTACATATACTCGGTGCGGGCCTCGGTGAGGGGAGCGATAGCCGTCCACATGTCCAAACGCCTCCTTGACCTCTCGATGAAACGAGGGTGGGTGTGTGAGTTCGGAGAGCGGATGCTCTTTCTCCAAGATGATTCGCCGTCCACGAATCCACGATGTAGTACAGTCGTTCAGACCGCACATGGGGGGAACTCGGATCTGCTGTCTAGACAAGTACCTCCCTACCTTGCCTTTGTTGGGAATCCTGTCCAATGCCGTACAGGGCAGAGTTTATTCCCTTGCCGAGCGCTTGATATCCACGTTTGTCTGCTAGCGATACATGCAGCCGATTTGTCGCTGCACCACCTCGCCCGACATCTCTAGTCTTTGCTCGCACAAGCGAGAAATTGGCTCGGAATATGCGTTCGGGTGCAGGTGCATGACATGTCGTGGATGAGGCGTTTGATCCTTGATGGTCTGATTTCTGATTTCTGATCCTTCTCGTACTTGATCGGTAATCACGTTGGGTTACTGATTCATAAGCGGCTCGGGGACTGATAACAAAACAGCTCGGGCAACTGATAACAAGGTGAGGTTCACGGATGACAAAGCACGACGGCTGCTGACATGGTCACTGATTGCCAGGGCGGATGGACGCGTTATAAAGCGGCTCGTCCTCCGCCATCGACACTTCCGACACATAGCACGACATGGCCAACGTCAAGACCTGGTTCGGTACGTCGTCCTCGGTCGGTCCAGCGGCGTGCTGAACCACAGCATCACATGCGCAGTCACCGGCGCCTCGTCTGGTTTTGGCCGAGCCATCACCGAGCATCTCCTCAAGACCGGCCACAGAGTGGTCGCCACGCTCCGCAGACCCGAGGTGCTCTCCGATCTCGCCGCACGCTACCCGCCCGTCCAGCTGCTCGTCGTCAAACTGGACGTCACCCACAAGGCAGACATCGTTGCAGCGTTCGCCAAGGCGGAAGAGGCGTTCGGCAGGATCGACGTCGTGTTCAACAACGCGGGCATCGTCACCGCGGGCGAGGTCGAATCCGCGATCGAGCAAGACGGCCGGGACGTCTTTGACGTCAACTTTTGGGGGGCGGCCAACGTGAGCGGGGAGGCCGTGCGGTTCTTCCGAGAGGTCAACAAGCCTGCGGGAGGTTGGCTGCTGCAGGTGTCCTCCAGGCTGGGCCTCACCGGCACTCCCGCGTGCGGGTTTTACTCTGCTTCGTGCGTGCGGGTTTCATCATGTGCCGGGCGTCACACTGATATTGGCTTGGGTGACAGCAAGTTTGGTAGGTCTTCACGTTTGCACTCCCTTTGGCGCAAAGTCTTATTTGGAGCCATCCCGTCAGCCCTGGAGGGTCTCAGCGAATCGCTTGCAGCCGAGCTCGATCCGGCCTGGAACATCAAGGTCCGTTCGGCGTTCACTTTCCCGTTTCATTGGCCACGTTCTGATTGTTGCTCAAAGGTCACGTTGCTTGAACCAGGCCCATTCCGGACTGAGTTCATCGGCAAGAACTACCACCCTGCGCCACAGCACCCTGCATATGCAGATCCGACGCTGCCGGGCTCACAGGCTCGCAAGTACCTCACCTCGACAGAGTTGTTCGATGGTGATGCCGCCAAGGCCGCGATTGTGATCGAGAGGCTGACCCACCTGGAAAACGCGCCGATACGGTTCCCGTTGCACAAGAAAACCGTGCAGACGATGAGAGGCAAGGCTAAAGATCTGTTAGAGCTGGCTGACACGTACGAAAGCTGGACGCAGGATCTGTACCACGATAAATGATGTACTGATGGGGCGTGTGGGCTTGGGTTTGTGTTCGGGTCGCTAGGTTTGCTCTGAAGTCTTGTATGAGTACTGGTGTCCAATTGGGCGTCAATTATCTCAAGCGTGCAGACTGCGAGTGACGCATATAGCGATACAACTTCAGCCTCAAACGCCGACGAGTAGATACAGCTGGTGGCTACCATGCGTCCGCTTCCAGCCCGTCGGCTGATTTGCGATTCGAGATCATCCTTTGAGTCGATGCCATATTTCGACTTACCCACTTCGTCTCTCTTCTACATGCTGTAACAGGACCCTTATCGGCGGGTCTACGAGTTGGGCCAAGCGCCTCGATTGCGATCGCATGACGTCTGCGCCGTTAGTCACACACGTTTTTACGACAAGGAGGTGGAGTGAGAGGATAATTCCCTGGGCGATCGGAGAGAACCTGTGGCTTGCGCGGCGTCGCGACGACCTGCCTTCCGAATCAGAGGGTGTCGCTGAAACCTAGATGGAGTACCAGTCATCGGGCACACCCGGCCACGCCGCTGCAAGAGCTACTGGGACAATACGGTACCTCGACGCCCGACGCCATTCTTCTCGTTATGCATCGTGTGGACAGCAACCTTGAAACCGTGGATGACCTCACGAGAAAAATACTCTTTCTCATTCGGGGACGTCTCATCAGGGCGGCAAAATAAACAGGCTTATACGGCTTTCGCCAGGTGGCCTCATGACTTATAGTGCTTTGTAACCAGGAGCCGCGTCCACGATCGAGTTTGCTGATATGATGGTTTGGTCCATTGATATTGACACGGCTACATGGATTTCGAGCGTATTACCTAGATCATGGTGGTTCAGCTTCAATCGACCTGAGTACCTTCATCAGCCTCTCCCTTCTTAGTGGTATCCACAGCGTGTCCCCGCCACCGTTATCTCCACTGGTAGCACTAGTGAGGATCAGCCCGTGATCCTTGAATTCACCTAGTAATGCCCTAAGCGCAGTGTCGCTTGTTGCAACGAAATTCTCCCTTGCAAGGGAGAACAGTGCGCCGTAACCGAGTCCAAACTGCGCCATATCAGAAAGGGACACCGTATCTGAGCTTGTGGCTGAGCCAGAGGCTGCCTCGATATTTTCGAGCTGCCTCGTGCCAAAAAGGACAAACAGCTTCTTGGCCTTGGAGGTGACAGCAGCGAGGACGTGGGCGACAGCGGTCTCCGTGAGTGGCGCGCTGGCGCCAGCAGTGGCTGTTGTAGCAAGACCCGAGCGGGCGCCAGTCGAGGCATAGGATGCACCGGCGATGGAGGAACGATCTGCGAATGAAAGCTCTGCGTCGTAGGGTGCGAGCGTGGTCAGATCATGCCAAAGAAAGGCATAGCCGCGTTGTGGAGAGGCAGCCTGCCCGTCCCCAAAGTGGGATGCGTCGGAATCCCCGGGCTGAACCTTGCGTGCGAGGAGTTCGGAGGTGGACCAGAGAAGGGAGGCACCGAGTTTGTCGACAGACACGGCAAGGTGAATGTTGGGAGAAATGGCGAGGAGGGAGAGGGCATTTCTCATTTTTTGTGTCCGCATGGGAGGCGCATCGATGTTGTGAATGACGAGAAACAGACGATGCATGTGCGAGGCGTTGGCGGAGGAGAAGAAGGTGCAAATGCGGCGCACCTGCGCATCTGCACCGGCAGCGGTAGCGCTGGCGAGGCCAGGGATCCGTTCTATGGAGGCCAGCATGTCTTTGAGAGTGGTGTTGGGATGATAGCCGTTCACTACAACGACGTGGCCACGGCGAGCGAGCTCTTGGGATGCGAAGTCGTTGAGGACGGCGCGCTTCGAGCCGAAGCCATAGAATACGAGATTGAAACCCTGGCCGAGCTCGTGTGCATAGCGGCGGAACGCAGTACGGGCGTCCTGATGACCGGACCAGCGCGTCGTCGGCCGAGAGCTGGCGGTGCGGGCGTCGTACGCGGCGATGGCGTCGTTGTACTCGTGCTGGGAGAGGGGGAGGACGCGTGCGGAGAAGACGTTGGCGGAGGTGCGCGGGCGGGAGGCGGCGTGGACAAAGTAGGCGTTGAAGGCGGCGGGCACGTGCTGTGGGTCGGTCTCGTCGAGGGCGTCGACGACGGACACGTCGCTGTCCGTGTCCATGGATCGCGCTTTAATTATTTAGTTAAATAATTTCGACACCATCAGATAAGACCTGCTGATCAAACGAATACGTCGACACCTCTCTCTCTCTTCCCCTCCTCCTCGTCCGCGAAAATGGCGCCAGTTGGAAAGCTCTACGTCGTCCCGGAAATGCGCCAGACTCTGATTGTGCGTGCGGTCACATGCGCTCATCTCCGGCCTGCCTGACATGACGTAGATCAAGAGCATCGCTGCTCTGGGTGGCCTCGAGCTCGAAATCGCCACCGATTACAAGCATTTCGAGGACAATAAGAAGCCCGAGTTCCTTGAAAAATTCCCTCACGGGAAGATCCCCGCTCTCGAGGCCCAGAATGGTCTCAACCTTACTGAGGGTGCTGCCATTGCCCGCTACCGTGCGTCTCCCTCACACACAGATCTCCCGACTCGGGGAGGACGAAATTCATTTTATCATCAGTTATCCCTGTCTTAATTCGCTATGTCGATATGCCGTTACTTCTGACCTCTTCCCATCTTCTCTATCGTCCCTTTTGACTGCGAGCTAATCGCGATCCTACCCTCATAGTTGCATCCCTCTCTCAAAATACTCACCTCCTCGGAAAATCCCTGGAGGAGCAAGCTGTGATCGACCAATGGATCCACTTTTCCGAGAGTGAAATCGATCTCCAGACGAGCCTCTCCAGTCAGCTACTGAGGGGTCTTCTCGTTTACAACAAGGCTGTGAGTCTCCTTCTTTCCCACGTCGTGACTCTCGTCACCTGTTTACAGATCCATACCACCCTCATTGAGCGCCAGGCCAGGGCGCTGAACACCCTGGAGGCACACCTATCAACGCGCACTTTCGTCGTTGGCGAACGCATCTCCCTTGCTGATGTCAGCATTGCTGCCGCCGTCTATCGTGCTGTCAGCGTTACCGTGGATGCTGCTGCTCGTTCGAAACTCATCAACACTATCCGCCACCTCGAGACAATTGTGAACCAACCAAAGTTGAAGGAAATCTTTGGTGAAGTCTCATACATCGAAAACATAGTTCAGTATGTTCCTCCCAAGAAGGAGCCCAAGCCCGCACCAGCCCCCGCCGCACCAAAGGAGAAGAAGGAGAAGGAAAAACCAAAACAGGTGGAAGCAGATGATGAGGACGACGGTAACCTCGTCCCGGAGGAACCAAAGGCCAAGAACCCCCTCGATTTACTACCAAAGTCGACCTTCAACCTCGAGGATTGGAAGCGTGCATATTCCAACAAGGAAACTCGCGGACCCAATGGTGCTTTGGAGTGGTTTTATAACAAGTGCATCCCTGTGTCTCCCTGCCCACATATTTTACTGACTGCCATGCAATCAGCTTTGATAAAGAGGGCTTCTCAATCTGGCGAGTCGACTTCAAGTACAACGAGGAGCTCACCGTGATATTCAAGTCCTCTAACCAAATCGGAGGCTTCTTTAACCGTCTCGAAGCCTCGCGCAAATACCTGTTCGGGTCCGTGGGTGTCCTTGGAGAGCCCAATGCATCCGCCATTTCAGGGGTATTTATTCTCCGGGGACAAGATGTCAAAGGCGTTGTTGATGCTGCACCGGATTGGGAGAGTTACGAGTATAAGAGGTTGGATTTGGACAATGAAGACGATAAGAAGTTCTTCGAGAGTGCACTCGCTTGGGATCTGGAGCTTGACGGCAAGGCCTGGAAGGATGGCAAGAATGTGAGTCGCGGTTTCCTCCATCGAGCTCTCAGACATTGACATTCGTTTTCAGTTCAAGTGAATGAAAGCGTGATTAGATTAGATAGATGTAGGTTTTTTGTACTGTCGCAGTGCCCAAGTCATGCCTTCCTATTTAGAGGTGATGCTTGCGTCCACGTGAAGAAGACAGAAACACAATATCACTTGAGCGATTCCCGATGTACATCGCTGACGCTTACACGCACGACCACGAACGACTCTGACCCGACCTTGTCTCCCCTTGGCCACTGTTTATAGCCCCCTCGGATGCACCTTGGGATTTGGCACCTGAACACCGACATATATGTTGACTCGAGCCCCGTTCTCTCGTCCCGGGAGTATGCCGTTCGTTTGGGTTTTGTACGTGTCATCCGGGATTGAGTGTCGTCGAGTCATTGTCGTGCAGAGCCCCAATCGCATGATTCTACTCGCCAAGTTTCTCTGGTTTTCCCTTCTTCGTTTGTTGGTCAAATGGGATGGCAGCGTGGTATCGCTCGGAGTGTGTTCCATGTCCTTGAAGCTAGACATGTTGATCAAAGAAGAGGCGACCGACGCGACGTGGCCATTGCTCGTTTGGATCGTGTTGTCATTATCCATCCATCGAGAGCAGCTCATGATGCATGATGGTTGATCATGTTCGAACCCCAATATATATATTGGCATTTATGACGCGCGCGCGCTGTGTTTGCAAAAAGGAAAACTTGACCGTCTGAAATAATTTCATTCCCGCTAAAGACACGACGAGCACTACAGACCGCTGATACTGCCCGCCACGCTCTCCACTGCGTGTTTGAGTTTGTGAGCTTCCTGGACGACACCATCATGTTCGTCTTCGGCACACTCGGCGATGAACGTTGCCGTTTCGCCGACAAATCCTGAAGCACGGCGCGTGAGCGCGCTCGTCCCGTTCTCTTCCTCTGAGGGAAAACGGGAGAGGGGGGGTCACGGTCGAGACGACGTACCGACGAGTTTGCTCCCATCGGCTTTCCACATCTCCGTCGTGCATTCCAATGCCAGTATGCGCACGCGAGAATCCTCGGAACGCGTGTGCATGAGGAGATCGAGGTTGAGGCGCTTGAGGAGGTCGGAGGACGTGATGGGAAGGAGCACGAGGACGGAGAGAAGGCAGGAAATCAAGTGTTGTCGTGGTGTCGTCCGTTCTGTCTCTGGAGAGGCGATCGTGGAGGGTAAAGGTAAGCGCACGGACACGAGCACTTGAGATAGCACGTGTGGAAGGAGGGTGGCTAATTTATCTTCGCGCCAAAAGACTATATGGGACCGATCAGATTCAGCACCGATCGAAGATGGCGAGACACATGCTTCCATCGTCAGCTTCGAGAGACTTTGTCAGCGTCGCGATGATGCTCGACCAGAGCGCAAACCCTGTCGGGGTGGTTCTCGGCGTGGAGCTAAAGGATTGGAGTACTTCTGTGAGTGGGCGTAGTAATGTGGCCATGTATGGGTTCATCAGTCCCTATGGAAACCATTCACACCGTTAGTACATGCAACATCACCATCATGCAACAAACCTTGAAGTAGTCAAGCAAGGCGATATACACATGACAGAAAGTGATTTTCCTCTCGTCCGACGCTATGGGGAACAAGTCAACCATTTCCAGACCGACGTCGATCCAGATCCGTGCGCACCGTTTTCGTCTGCAAACGCCCAGTCCTGCATACGTCGGAATAAAGGTCTAAACGCGTTCTCATTGAGTTTCACGACGAGTTCAGTGAAGGCTGATATCACATGCGGCTCGCTCTGGCAAAAGTCCATGATTAGTTGGCACAGCTCCCACTGCCGACCGACGGACCGCTGTAAGACTAGAGGGCATGTTCACGTCGAACGCTCCCATAAAGACCTTGAACACTGGCCGCAAGTTGTCTAGGACTTCTGGACGAGGTGCAGCGTGCAACGCCCTCTTGAGCAATGTAAAATACCCAATCACGCCATGGACACCCTCCTGATAGCGTGTCTTGTCACTGTCCCAAACAAATCCGCAACGACGCTTGCACACCTTTGTTTGAGCCTTGTCTACACTGGGCCAAAGATCATACAACACAGGAAGTAACACTTCGGCCGAGGTCCTTTTCGACATCGCCTTGATCAGTCCAGTGAGGGGATTGTTATGTGTGGTTAACGTGGCGTTGAATTCGACATAGAGCCTCGCTATCTCGGTCAGCTCTGCTGCTCCATAAAAAGCGGGTAGCGACGACAGCAAACTCTGGAGGGTTGCAAGGGCGGACTCCCCTGCATCTTCAAGTTCTGACGGATCTAGTCAGCGATATAACGATGAAAGCGGGCGGCGAGGCTCACGCATCTTCCCCTTTAGACCTTCACGAAGAACCAATATGCATTCCTGCGCGATATCCCTAAAGTGAGGGATAATCCGTGGTCCGAGAGCGGTGCTGACGGCGTCATGTGAGCCTCGCATATGTTAAAGCAATTCAATCACGCACACAAAGCATGGCAAAATCGACACTCCAGCTGCAGTGGACGTCCGTGATCGCACCAGCTTGAGGATGTGCGGCAAGGTCGACATCAGCGTCGTCTCTTCTCCATTGCAACATGTGGATCCAAGTGCCTTCAGTGCTTCGAGCGCAGGTTCGATTAGTGTCCCAGTGGGTTGATGCTCTATGATGTCCTGAATAAGACCGATGAGGTCGATGATCGTCGTCTGACATTCCTCGCGCAAACTCTCAGTAACAAGTGGAATTCTGGCAGAGACAACAGCAAGCGCCCCTGCTTTGATCTAGCATAAATAGAGCCCACCCACGTTCGTGAATCGCGAGATAGGGTGAAAAAAAAAGGGACTCACCTTCATGTCTTCGGATGTTAACATCACACGACCCGCAGTCAGGAACTCCCTAGCAGAGATGTTGTTCATGGTGCGCTCGATGGCAGTCTGAGCCACAGAGACGATCGCCGCTATGTCACTTTCCGAAGCGTGGCCGGTCGGAAGCTTGGCAAGATCCAGGAGATGGGTGATGATGTCGGTGAAATTGCCGCCCTCTCCGGCGCCCTGAGGTTCGTCCGCTTCAGATGGTGTCGTGGATGTGCTCGCGAACAGAACGAGTGCTTGTATGCGGCGTTTCAGCGTGGCAGAGGTAGATGAAGAGTGTTCTTCGTCTCTGTGAGGTGATCTCAACAACCACGGAATACGCAAACGTACAAGCATGGGATACTCACCGAGGGTAATCCAAAAATGCGGGTTCCGTACTTTCGGATGCGAGAAACTGAGATCTAAGCCGCAAGCACTCCCTCAATACTTCTGTGAGTACCTGAAGTAAACTGTAGGCTGCCGTCCATGAAATGGATCACACAGACGCACGGATAATTGTTGTGGGCGATTGAAATGCCTTAATAACGAAACGGGTAGGGCGAGTGTATTTTGGGCTTCTTCTGGGGTTTGTCGACTTGCGCGATTGGCAACTTTGTCCACGAGGAGCATGCAGATCGGAGACAAGAAGTTTTGTGCCCCAAGGACTTCTGTGAGGTGAATAAAAAAGCTGGTGGGATGATCGAGTCAGCAGGCCACTCTCCGAGAAAAGGGGCGGACTTACTTTTGTCGCCGATGTCGGGGAATGTGGTTCGATGCATCCGTAAAGATGCGCAGGAAATCCCTCGCCCCGATGTACAAGTCGAGGCCATCCAGATGTTTTGTTTTAAGGGACGACACCATCACCGGCACAATGTTGTCAATGGTCTGTGACAGATCCTTCAGCTGGTTCCGAAGAGCAGGATATAAACTCACATTTTGGACAACTTTGAAACTATATGAATCATCTCTATGGAAGACGTTGGATCCCATGAACGTGAAGATGGGCATAATGTTGTGGAGGACAGAGTCAGGAGTGAGCCTGGCCAAGTTGGCCATCAATAATAAGGCTTCATTGAATGTTTGGGGATTATCAGTGACTGTCAAGAGAACGGTAAACGAATGGATGAATTTTTTTTAAAAATGCGATTTGACGAACCCCTAATGAGCTCAACCAAGACCTCCAAGCGAATGGGTACAGCTGGGGGCTCCTGATGTCTTGTTCAGCATCGAATGAAACCACAGGAGAGGAGGGCTCACTGCAAGTCTACTGGCACTCTTTTCTGTGGCAGCCATCAGCATCTGACAGACATAGCTCGTGTCCGACGGTGCCAAAAAGTTGGAGCGAACAACCCTGTTAAGCGTCTCCAAAAGACTAGATATCAGATCCAAGGATCCCGGAATCTCCGTCGTCCCAAGTACTTCGGCCAATAAACTCAATGGCTGGAGTTTATTGATCTCGTGGACATGCGATGTTCTATAAGCCTTATCAGTTCGCACGTCTGACCAACCATGATAACTACACACTGCTCCAGCTTGGCACGCTTGTTTGCGGGCGCCTCGTTCTCAGCGTGATCCGGTCGAAACTGTACAAGAAGTTGTGTGATCAGCGCAACATCCTTGAGAAGCTTCCCCAGGAGCGTTCGGGACGTCAAGTACTAGGCACGACACATGAACAAGCATGAACAACATCCAACCAGCGCTTACTTACCGCCTCACCACCTTCACTGCCCACTTGTAACAAGACGGTGCAGATCTGTGTGCGCCGACGGAGATTGAGATCCATAAAGAGCCTCTGCTCAAGGGCTGTCGCGTAGAGCTCCCGAGCGGATGCGTCTGAGTCTACCGGACGCTGATTAGCACAAGCACCCGAAGGGTGATAAACCAAACAGACTGGAGCGGAAATAGAACTGAAGTCCTGAAATGAAAACAGGCCATGTTTCATCATCATTTCGACGTTCAAGTTCCGCTGAAGTAGTGCTCAGGAAGGCAGCGACAACGAGCAACGCATATGAGTTAAACGACGCGCAGAACATCTGCGCAATGGGATCGGGATCTTGCACTAGGTCCTTCATAACTGGGAGTAGCATGCGGGGCTTGGCTAAGTCAACAACATTCTCGATGGAGCGGAGGAGCGCGATCCGAGCGAGTGGGAAGGGATGGCTGATCACATGTGAGAGCAGGAAACATAAGATCCGGCGTCTATATCTAGACATGATTGTCAACAGCAGATGGCAAATGGATTGGTATTAATTCGTACTTGGCATTTGAACCTTCAAAATGCTTCTGATGGAACACTTGGACGTAGTCTGCATCCTGAGTTAGTTGCTCCCTGTTACCCACAAGAGCCTTTACATAAGCAGAAAGGTCCTTTGTGTCAACGTATTGTAACTGGGCTGATATAGGTTCGTGAGCGATCTTCCGCGCGATCTGGGGACTCACATGAAGCTGATCCGTACAGTGTATCCATACCATACATGTACCTTTTCTCTGAGGTACTGCTAAAAAGCGAAATGCTCTCAAAGATCAATGCGCGATCCCGTTTATCGCACCGTGCATCCAATAGCAGAGCAATCAGCGACGGAAGCACCGCCTGGAAATCGATGGTCCCACCACCAGAATGGCCACGTATGAACGCAAGAACATGTAGCAGGGCGTGCGTTCTAACGCCCTCCAAAGAGAGAGACAATGAGAGAAGAACACCAAGGAGAAATGCCAGCGAGCTGTCTCTCAAGTTGAGGAATAGTGCTTGCAAAATGGAACTTGAAAGCTGGCTAGGTACAGTGCGCGTCGAAGTAGAAGCGAGACCGTACACCTCTTGCATCAAGGATACGTAGCACTGACTTGGGTGACTGGGAATCTGTTCAGGCTTTGGTGCATTAGATCAGCCGAGCCATCAAGGAGAGAAAACGTACTGAAGGAATCACTGAAATACAAGTCGCAGAAAATTCGCAAGGGGTGGGTAGAGCTGGAATTAGGGCGAGTATCGAGGCTTGTAAGGCATGGACGGTGTTTCGTCCTCCTGGTCTAATAATCACTTTCGTGCCTATGTGACGTGCATCCAACGCCTTGTATGACTGTGAGTACTGGATCCGCACCAAAGCGAGTAGGGATGAACAAACCTCTTGCATGTTCAGCTCATCACTCGTTTCTAGCGAGGTCAGGTGCATGGCGTGGACGATGCGATGTGCCAACAAGACCTGTTGGTCTCCCGATGCCCGCATCAGCAGCGCACGGCAGATCAAATATGCTAATGCTCGAGCATGCGGAAGGACATCGTGCAACTTGGGCAGCAAAACAGTTATATCTTGAGTACAATCGTCCGCAGCGAGAATGTTCTCTGATGATATACGCACATTCTCAGTGACAGACCGAGACCTGTGCAAAACTACTCACCCGCTATTTTGTCAGCTACGCCAAGGTTGGTCTCGCATAGCGCTTCGCTGGCCCCGTCATTCCTGTCGTCATCCAAGGCCTGCTTCTCCAACAACGACCCACGAACCCATACGTCCACGCAACCCCGCAACCACCCCGTCTGGAACCCACCACCTTCCTTGATAGCTTCCCATACACCGCGGGACGTCCTAGACTTTGCTTTTGAGGCCAATAGAAATGGGAAAAGCGCACTTTGCTGGACAGCAGTGGCAAAGTGGGGATACGATTTAACGAAAGGCCCGGCAAGGAAGGCAACATGTGCGCGCAAGATTGCCCGGGGGGGAGGTGTCGAGAAGAGCTGTGATGTAATGGCATCTAATAGTTGCTGAGGCGATGTACTGGGGATGATCGTCGAAAGGAATAAACCAGGCAACTCGTAGAGCGCTTGCAAGACCCCTACATCGGTATCGTAAACGCGACCAAGCAGTGCAGATTGAACAGATGCCTGACATATCCTCAGTTGAAGCCGAGGGCCAAAAAGGAAATACGGACCATATCTGGAGCGGACATATTAACCTCGCCAGCTCCCAACATTGAATACATTTTCTCTACTGCAGCCACACGTGACTCCTTTAGCGCGCTGGCAGAGGCGACCACGAACTCATTAACGCTGCTTGACTCGGCCATTGGATAGCTCTGGAGTTTATCCTTTCTCAGTCGCAGAAACGTCAGTGGGCAATGCATCACTCACCAGAGAAAACGACGAGAGCAGTTCACCAGCCATCTTCTTGCGTTCCTTCCTGTCCTTGTTTGGTTCACCAGCTTCCACGCCAGCCTCGGAAAGTACATCATCTGCGATACCTCTCAAGAGCTCGGGGTGGCGCTGATGGACAAGAGAAAGTAGTGAGCGTGCAGTGCGAATGGTTTCACTTCTCGTGCCAGCTTCGACCGCCCCAAGATCATCATCGGGTGGCAATGTAGCTAAGCGAACCAAAGTGCGAGATAGTTCTTTGATGACTACTCGAGGATCGCCTGCAGTACTTATTAGAGTTGAGAACAACGATGAAACTCGATGTTCGTGAATGCTAAGTGGAGGTGAGGCATGATCAAACAGCGAAAAGCAGCAGGATCCACACACCGCTCGCTCAAGGGGCGAAGTACTGGAAGAATAAAGTGTTCCGCACCGATAACAGCCAAGATTTTGCTCACGTCATCAGCAAACCCACTGCACGAATCGCGCTGTGTCAATACTCTTGAGACAACACGCAAAGACGACATACGACATCTTGACACACAATTGGCATGCACTATGGGGGAATGCCTGAACATCCTGCTGTGATGAACAAATTGCCACAGCAGTCTTCACGAAATGAGTAGTAGACACGGAGCCTTTGCCTGAACCCCGAACGCCGCGCACTTGAGTTGCCATTGCATTGATAATGGCGGATACAGCAGCAGGCTTCAAATTCACTTTCTGAGAGAGCGTACATAGAAGAACAAAGCTGCCGAGCTAGTCGGTGAAGAAGTGACATGAACACGGAAAACCTGCGACAAGACAACTCACCACAACGTTGGCATCCTTTTGGGAAGAGTGGAGGGGTGCAAGCAAAGAAGGCAGAATGAATGCAAGGATGCCATCGTCTAGAGATGGCAGGGCAGAAATATAATCGTGTATTGTGGCAGCGTGGAATGCAAGCAATGTACGATGTGGATGCGAGTCTACAGTGACAGTGAGCTCAAAAGAATTGGTAATGAAGGGCGAGTACTATACGTTGTATAGCAGCAGGCAAGAAGCTGGCAACGAAACGTGCGGTTTCTGTGTCTGACACCATAGCTTTTATCAAAGCAGGACGCGGAAGGGACTTTGCAGCTGACTTGAATGGAAGCAAAAACGCGAAAGAGGAGTTCGGGCTGAAAATTCGTGAATAGAAAGGAAGGCATCCTTCTCAGGGGACACACCGAATGTGTAGTATCGAAAGCATCTTGATAAAGTGCGGGGATTCGTGGTATGGCAAGAACAAGGCAAGGATGGCATCTACGTTGAACTCGTTGATTCTGACGGGTGCTGTAGATGCATGTCTTTGATAGAGAGAAGCAAAACTCACCTGAAGCGCCTTACGAGCCATTCCAATACTTTTCCAGCGGGAGCCTCCATAAGCCAAGGACCAAGAAAGGCCAGAAATGCGTTGATATTCCGATCAAGATTCGTGTTGAGCTCTGGTGTCTGGAGGGTGCGATCGAGAGCTCTGGCTGCGTCAGAAAATAATACCTGTTCGAAATCCACAGACAAGTGGCCATCTTCGCCTAGTCTGATAGTTTTTGATGAAAACGCGGGAGAAAGGGAACGAAGGTGGGTGAGCGCGGTCGAAGCGAGCGCATATATCGAGTCAAGGTCATGGAGGTCGGCATCTCTGCCAGTGAATAGATACGATTCAGCCTGCCGTTTTTTCGACCTGTCTTGCAACAACGACGCGTGGAGAGAGGTCGACGCAGCAAGCTGAGCTGCGAGAGCGGACGGCATCTGCTAACAGCGCGCTGGTGATCACTGATGGCACAAATTTTGGTGTATGTAATCCATAGCCCCTGCGACTAGTCAAATCTCTGGATAAAGCCTCTGCAAATCCTGCCTTTCATTGGCAGTGGCATCCGTCTGACTTCACGCTCCATTTGCACAGGAATGCCACGACACCAAACTCGATACACGTCAAGCGAGGGCCTGTAAGCTAAAGTGTAGGGAACAGTCACGAATTACTTAATCGACAAGAGTTGCCTCTTGACCAAGCCGCCATGTCCACGGGCCAAGGGCTCCCTCCGCTGGCCTCCCAGGGCGTTCTTGCTGTCTCCGCATCCATGACCATTGATGCGCCACGCGATACCGTATGGCAGGTCCTGATGGACTGGGGCTCATACCACTCGTGGTATGTCGCTCGCTCTGACAGAGTCGCGTTGACCACCGACGTCGTTCTGCAGGAATCCGTTCGTGTATGTGCAAGTTTTTGCAAGGGATGTTGGCCCCCTGACATGCCGTTATAGTCGCAACCAGTGCCTCGCTGACCCCTCCGGGAAACCCCTCCCAGCGTCTCAGCAGACTCCGCGCGTCGGGGTGCATCTGCTCATTTACCCGGTGCACATTCCGCCTTCGTTTGACCCCCCCAGGCTATTGCCCGCCTCTAGCACGTTGCAGATCATAACCCACTTGGACCCGGACAACTACTGTTGTGGATGGGAAGACGCCAAGCACCCGTCCTGGCTGCTTTCCACGCAGCGGTGGCAGGCGCTGGTGGAGGTGACGGAGGGGGGGCAGCAGAAGACGCGGTACGAGACGATCGAGGTGTTTGGCGGACTGCTGGCGTATTTGATCCGGCTGTTTGTCGCAGACGGGCTGCGGCAGGGCTTTGCTGCCATGGCGGAGGGACTCCGGCGGCGGTCCGAGGCACAGCATGCATGTACTAGGGCACCTGCTGACACATCCTAGACAATCGCGACACAGCCACATTCACGTTCTAGAACAGCCCCTTTCCGAAATGGAATAAAGTCTGACACATCCACCGGGTGCCCTTTTCTTCACTTGGCCACCATCCATGCTCGCATACCCTCCCCTCCACGATTCCCAGACGGCCCCCAGCTCGAGCCCTCCCCCGCTCTACGACCCCCGCGGGAGGCAGAAAGACTTTGTCGAGTCTGCCATGCAGAGGAAGGAGCGCATCGAGTTCCTCAAGCAGAGGGAATGGGTCCGACGCGTGGCCGAGTGGGTCAAGGAGACGAATGCTCAACATTATTCTGTGCGTGTGCTCCTTCTCGACGATCGCCCCTACCGACGTGCACTCTTCAGCCCATCTTTGGCCGCTCTAGCCGATCGTATTCCCCGTTCTACCAGGACGGCTGCATTGGGCCTCAGGCATCGGCAGTCCCCTTCCCTTGCGTGGAGGAAGAGCCCTATGTCATCTACAGCTCGTCCCCGAACTCTTCACTCTCTTCGCTTTCCGAGGAAATCACCCCGGTCCTCCCGCTCCACAGTGGACCGTCCCCGTCGCTCAGCCTCCCCGCCGCGGGCGCGCCTCATCCTGCCCAGAGAAGGACATCTGGCCATCACCGACGGTGCAGCAGCGCCAGTCTGCGTGGCCACTCGCGCAAGCAGTCCCTTTCGAGCATATACGAGGTGCCCGAGGAAGACTAGTCGCTGTCTCGTGACGCTCCCTACTTGGCCCGCCATTGAAACGTGACCTCTGGCACTCGTACCGCCTGGCGAGCTGGACTCTGATCAGGAAGTTGTTTGACCCTTCGCTTCTTTTCGCGCCGACGTGTGAACGTCGTGTGTGGTATTTCTATCGTTGGCGATGCTGATTGTTCGTTACCGTCTGTCGTAACGCGGAGCGTTCAGGGTGTTACCTCGTTCTCCTGGTAGCCTCATCATGTTCCTGATACCTGTGTCACACTATACCCGCCCTTGTCCCGTCGTCATTTGTAGCACCTCCCAAGCACACGCTCATCCTCATTCTTCCCGATGTCGCTCCCCTGCGCCAGTATGTGTATCCTACATCCTCCTAAATTGCGGCAGTAGTGTACTGTACTGTATAGACGTTGTGAATTTGGCTTTTTGCAGATTATAGAGCTGTTGCCGAGTGCACCGTACGAATCGAGTGCTTGGTAGACGTGCCGAGAGCCTGCCGAGCGCGGACGCCAATGTGCTGCAGAAAGGGGAAGGAGGGCAGGTGGCTTCCCCCGCGATCCGTTGGGCCATTTCCGTCCATGTCGCCTTGGCATCTGACTCCAGTTCTGCTTGCACTCCCACGACGAGCGACTGCGCACGGCTGCGTCTTCTCAGACTTGCGCCATCCGCCCATGAGCAGCGGCAGCGCAACCCCGCGTCCTGGGCAGGCAGGACAGAGACGTCGCCCAGAACACGGACAGGGCCAGGCACACTGGGGGGACCCAGGACCAGGATCAGGGCAAACACAAGCACGAGGGGGGCGGGGACGGGGACGAGGGCGCGGGCAAGAGCAGACGCAAGCGCAAGCGCGGGGGCAGGGACGAGGCCGTGGTCGTGGCCAAGGCCATGCGCCCACCGGCTCGTTTCCCTACCGCGGTGCCGGTCGAGGCTCAGGGCCGTCGTCTTCCCGCGACGCCTCAGACAGGGGCAGGCTGCAGGCACGACCCGGCGGAGTGTGCGTGTCAGATCCATCGCCGATCTGCGTTCTGACGTTCTCCTCAGGATCTTTATGCAGGACCGACCGCGCTCGGTCGACGCCCGCATCAAGGATGACTCGGACAGGGCCGTCGTCGAGCGCCTCGCGCGATCCGACACCGGCGCGGGCGCGGGCGGTCTCCCGCTGCGCCCCGATTTTGGCTCGCAGGGACGGCCGATCGCGCTCCGCGCCAACCATTTTCCCGTGTCCGTCGACGGCCGGATATTCCGCTACGGCGCCGAGATCGCCGTCTCGGCCCGGGCACAGACGAAGACGCAGCTCGCACGGCGCGTCAAGCAGCGTGTATTCCGGCTCGCGGAACAGACCGAAGCCTGGGTGCAGGCCGGGATGTCGGGCAGGGTGGCACACGACGGCGCCGAGAAGCTCGTGGCGTCCTTCCAGCTGCCGCAGCCCCTAACCATACGAGGTCCGTACTACGAAGGAGACGAGCAAGCCGACCAGGAGGCGTCCGAGTACACGCTCACGCTCACCTATGTGGAGGAGGTGGATCAAGGGATCCTGAAAGAGTGCGTCGTTTTTTTCTGTGCAGTCCTTGTTCTGACCTGTCACTGCAGATGTCTCGCAGGGACACCCGTTGACTCGCAAGCGCTCGCCAAGGTCCTTTCTGCGCTGAACCTCGTCCTCTCTGCGCATGCTTCTCAGACAGGGACCAAGATCGGCCGGGACGACGACGACAAGAAGCATCCAGACCAACGGATCTTTTTCGACGAGCCCGCGCCTCGAGATATCGGCGGAGGGCTTGCAGTGCGAGAAGGATTCTATGTCTCCGTCCGACCAGCCCACCAGCAACTCATGGTCAACGTCAATACATCCCATGCGGCCTTTTACAAGCCTCAGAACTTTGTGGCCGCCATGAATGAGTACCGTCGACTTGGGGGTGGTAACCCCAACGTCTTCGCAAATCAAGTGCGAGTAGAGACCCGGCCGAAGAAACATGTCGTCATGATACAGGGCGTGTCCGAGCAGACTGCCCACCAGCACAAGTTCAAACACAACCGATATGGACTAATCTCGGTCGTAAAATACTATGAACAAGGTGAGGTTATTCATCTTGATTTGAGCGCCCTTTCTGACCACCGTTGAAAGAGCACGGCATCAAATTGACTCGCCCTGACCTTCCACTCCTCAAAGGTCCAAACGGCAGCCTCTATCCCCAAGAGATTTGCAACATCCTCCCAGACCAGGGATTCAAGGGCGAACTCACCAACAGAAATCATGCCAAGAGTATGGTCGAGGAGGCTTGCAAGCCGCCAAAAAAGAATGCGGACGACATCGTCGACAAGGGTCTCCCCAAGCTCGGTTTCCAGAGCCCGAACCCCGTACTGGATTCATTTGGAGTCCACGTGGGCAACGAGATGGCCGTCGTGCCCGGGCGGATCCTCGACAAACCGGGGCTATCCTATTCTGCGGGCAAGCACGCAGACATCGACTCTAGCCGTGCATCGTGGAACCTTGCAAGGGTAAAATTCGCAGTCGGTGCACGACTAGTCAAGTGGGCGATCCTCGTTATCCAGGACGGTGGGAGAGACGATTTCAGAGACAGCAAAGAGGCCCGGAACATGGCTGACGAGCTCCGTACCGTATGTAACAAGAGTGGCATGGAGGTCTCCCAACTGGAGGAGGGTGCGTATGCATCAGTGTCGCTGCCTCGGCGGGGAGAAGACCCATTCCGGCAAGATGCCATCGACGCCATCGAACAGGCGCTGGAGACACTCAAGAGAGAGGTTGCCGGCCTAGAACTCGTATTTGTCATGTTGTCCAACGACGACAAGGCGATCTACGGTGGCCTCAAGTGGCTCTGTGATATCAAGCTCGACATTGCCAGCGTCTGCATGCAATCAAGCAAAGTGAAGAAAGACAAGGGACGAGTACAGTACCTCGCAAACATTGCGCTCAAAGTCAACATGAAGATGGGTGGCATTAACCACACACTGGACAAGGCGAGCGGGGCGTGGCTCAAGAGTATGTCGACGATGGTCATGGGTATGGATGTGACGCATCCCGCGCGAGGAGTCTCTGTGGAGGGCACTCGTGAGTAGCTGCAAACACGAGTCAGGGACACCGCCTAACGAGCCCTAGCATCGATCGTGGCGGTGGTCGCCAGTATTGATGACCACTTTGCGCAATACCCCGCGGTCCTCGCCATACGAAAGAGCAAAGTCGAGGTATTCGAGACTCTTCGTTATTCCGGGAGACTGGTTGACTGTTACTCCTAGATCGAACGCGGTAACGCCCAGAACGAAGGGGACAGCGTCCTTCGGGACATGTTCATCAGTCGTTTCGAGCTGTACAAGGCGCGTAACGGAGATAAATTGCCGGAGCGTGTTATCTTATATCGCGACGGGGTGTCCGAAGTGCGTGCGCTTGTTTTCCAGTTTGATGGTTACGCACTCGTCTCTGCAGAGCCAGTTTGTACAAGTGCGCGAATATGAGCTGAGGGACATGAAGGCAGCGATGAGGCACTTTGATGCGAAAGGTGCTCGGTACGAACCGAAGTTAAGCATCGTCGTGTGTGGCAAGCGACACGGTACGCGGTTCTACCCCATGCAGGAAGGAGATGCGGCGGGGGACGGCAATCCACTTCCGGGCACGGTCGTCGACCGTGGTGTGACACCAGCATACGAGTTTGATTTCTTCCTCCAGCGTTTGTGGCCATATTCTCTGGAGGGGACCTAACTGACGTGACGGGCAGCACACGGGAGCCTCAAAGGGACGGCTCGCCCGACGCACTATTTCGTTGTCCACGACGAGAACAAGCTCAAGGCGGACGAGATCCAACGGGCCACAAACGATCTGAGCTACATGTTTGCGCGCGCGACCAAGGCAGTCAGTCTCGTTTCTCCCGCGTACTGGGCCGACATTGCGTGTGAACGTGGGCGGTGCTACCTGCACAAGCTGCTGATGGGCGTCAAGGAGGGTGGTGGGGAGTACAGGGGCAAGGACAAGAAGGGAAAGAGGCGGGCCGAGCCGACCCCGTTCGAGCAGGCGGAGGCGATGTGGGGCGGGGGCGTTTCCGGGTCGAAGCTGCGTAACACGATGTTTTACCTGTGACGATACTGTGGCTGTGTAATCCTACCAGATCGATCTTTCTCGCCACCATGCCCGTCACGCTGCACGGCAGCTGCCACTGCGGCGCGGTGCGGTTTAGCGTGCAAAGCCACACGCCGGTCCCGTACCAGGTCGGGTCTCTCCTCGTCCGTGCCCACGCGCTCACCCGCCCGCCAGCTATGCACGTGCTCCATCTGCCGCAAAGTCGGCGGCGTCGGCGGCTCGATCAACCTCGGCGCCAAAGCCGACACGCTCGCCGTCACGCGTGGCACCGACGACATCCGGTCCGTCCGTCCCGAGACCCCCCTCTGTAACGCGACTGAGTCGACTCGCCCTCCCTCCCATCCCCCTCCATCCCCGGCCCGCCAGCGTCTACCGCGCCGTCCTTGACCGCGACGGTCCGCGCGAGTCCCGCGTCACGTCCGAACGCCACTTTTGCAGCCGCTGCTCTGCCATGCTCTGGTTGTACGACGCGACGTGGTACGTTTCCCCCCCGACCCCCCTCCCCCGCGTGGGGTCGGTCGCTCACCAGCGCAGGCCCGACCTCTTGCATCCGTTTGCGTCCGCCATCGACGACCCGCCGCTCGAGCCTCCAGAGCATCTGGTGTGTCCTTGGCTGTGCTCTCGCTCGAGGCGTGCTGACCGTCCGCACGACCAGGTGGTGGTGAAAGCAGACTCCAAGCCCGACTATGTCCGTCTTCCCGAGGGCGACAAGCTGGTCTACGAGCACTATGGTCCGGATTCGATCGAGGACTGGCACAAGAAGCACGGCAAGTGTGTTCCTTAGCGCCACCGTAGTTAGAGACGTACACTCGTCGGTTACACAACGGATCTCCACTTCGCGGCAGGTTCATCGCAGGGTGCTCACAAAACGATGCATATCCGAAGGTCATGAGGGAGTGTGATACAGCGTTCGGACGGTAAAATATCGATACAGGACGAAGCGCACGGTCGGAAGAAAGGAAAGAAAAGAAAAAAAAGCACAAGACGCCGTCCCTCACGCAGCGTGTTTCGCAAGCGACTCCCTCGGCTTACTGAGAATGAACCCTGGTAATGCATGTCCGTTCAGCGATCGCTGTCACCGCACCCACCCACATGCGCACGCACCTTTCAGCGCCGCGGCCCTTTCGCCCTGTCTTCCGAATCCCATCCCTGCCCTACCAGACTCGGCACCCGACGGTCTCGACCCCACACACGTACGATCGCTCGTCTTGCCGTCGCTGCTGCTCCCCCCAGTAAACACCGACGAGAGTGCGCCCGTCACGGGCCGAATGTCGACCCCACGGACGTGCGTCGGAAGAAGGCCCTCCCTGTCCTTGTCCCGCTCGTGCCGCCACGACAGGATCGACCGCTTTCCCTTGACCTTTTCCCGGAATATGAGCCCGACGAGTATGTTCATGCAGCCGACCGCGAACAAGAAGAACGTGGTCACCAGCGGAAAGTCGCCCACGTAGTGCGACAGGATGGACGCGCCGATGCTGCCGGAGAAAGTTCATGTCGTTCAGCGTGTGCGCGCGCAGATCAACACTTTCCAGGGGACGGACTCACAGGCATTGCATCACCCCGAGCGCGCCAACGCCAAAATCTCGTCCGAGGACGGGAAAGAACCGGTCAAAGAATGCGGCGGGCCAGCCTAGGCAAACACGGGTTAGCTTCAAGGGGAAACAACGAACGACCGGCGCACACCGCACCGATCTCGGAGAGGATGAGCACGACGGTCTGAAAGATGATAAAGATCCGGTTCAGGACCGCCCAAAACGCGCCGCCAGCTTGGTTCGGAACGGTGCTGTGTCTGCATCGTGCACCGTCAGCATCAGGTCACGCTCCCTTCCCCGAGCACACGTACGGGATATAGTCCGCATTCCCCGCATCGAACGCGGTCGCGTTAAAGTTTCCGTTCGTGAACGCGTTGACGGCCTCGACGTCGTCAACCAAGACAAGCACGCTCGTCGCGAACACGAGCAGCAGCGCGAGGATACTTATCGCGCGAACAATGTTGAGTGCTATGAATACACCTGTACCCACAGATTCGTTCCTCAGTAAACTCGACTCGCCGTACGTGTGGGTCAGAGTGACACTCACGCGCGAAACCAGGCAGGAACATGCTGTTCGTCTGAAAAGTACAGCGAGCGGACCTGCGCTTGCAACGTAGAGATACACGGGAGCAGGTGGGTCGTGGAGCTTGGACCAGCAAGCTTGGGACAAGCGGAACCAACAACTGGACGGGGAAGAGCACACGTCTGCAAGTCGCACATCATATAAAATAGCCCGCTTGGCGGTCGAACAAGGTCGGATCTCCTTGGGGACCAACATCCCATTGTTCTCCGGCTAGCGAGAACAAAACGATGGGAGCCGGTTGTATTCGCCGCACGTACAAAGATTGAACAACGAATGAGGACAAGGACCGCATAAGGAAGGTCATCACAGCCAAACAAAAACGTGATGGACCCACACGGGTCGCAGCACGACTAGCACGCTGGTACACTAACGGGCGAGTAAGAGATTGGGTATATCACGCAAGGTATCAGAAAGTAGCCATCACGACTCCTATGCCTCTTTCGTTGGTAGCGGTGGGACCGGCGGAACCTGCCCATGTCGAACGCGCTGTGACCTCCTGTTCTGTTGTGCCGCTTGAGATCGCTCTTGCTCAGCTCGCATTGCCTGCATGATATCAAGCTGTTGTGCGATGAACTCTTGTGTATTTGGTCTGTCGCATCGACTCAGCACCTGTCCGACTTTCGAAAAGGTCACATCGCACCTCATCCGTAGGATGCGCATAATAGTCTCGCCGCTAAACACCTCTTTCTCTTGCTTCTCCTTCTTGCGTTCTTTAATCGTCCCAAGGTTTCTCTGATTGTAAACACTCTTGACACGCTTCTTGACAGGCACCGCCTCTCGCAAACTTTGTTGCATCGCGCGTACACATTCCTCCATCAGCGTGTCCCTGTCAACGGATCAACCAAACGCCCGTGACCGCGTTTGTTCACTCACGTATGCCAATCATAGTACAGTCGGATCGACACCACATCACGGTATTTTTGGTTCTGCAGAGATTCCAGTGGAACACCTTCGCCTTCGGCGTGGAAATAATCCCTCATAAACTACGAACCCGGTCAGAAACTGATCAGAAACGCCCTTGTAAAAGGACACTACCTTCAGCCACTTGAAAACAATGTCCACTTCCTTGTCGCTTAGCGGTTTCATGTCACTCGACAATTTGGACAACGGAGGGATGAGAAGACCCTCGATGACTGTCAGCACCTCTTTCCAGACCCTGAGCATTACAGTATCTTTGACTGTCTCAGCCAAGTGTGTATTGAGAATCTGCAAGTTGGCGTCGAAATAGTCGAAAAGCGGGACGATGGCCCGCTCAATCTCCACATCCGTCAATTCCTCAGGACGGAACCGGGGCTTTTCGGACGACGGAAGAGGTATTTGTACTTCGTTCGAACTCGAACCGATCGCGGATCGGTAGAGGCCCGTGACATTGGCGAGCGCCTTGTTGTAATCGAGAACCGTACCGGTCTTGATGAGACTCTTCAGCACTGTGCGCGACAGCGATTGTCTTATGAATGGAGACATCTGTCGACGGGGGAACACGGTGAGCACAACTTCCCCAAGCTGATGTACATTGAATGACCTTGTCGATGAAAATACGCGTCATGTCGCTCTCACTGCGCTTCAGAGACCTGAATGCTCGTCCAAAGTAGAATTGAGCATCGTCTTTCTCCCCCTCCATACTGACACGCAGAAGTATTCGGCCTTGATGTTCATGTCCATGATTGGCTGCCTCGAGATTCAGCCACACGTCGTGCGTCAGGAAGTCGCCATATTGGGCTGGGTTGAGGCAGATAAAGCTACGACCAACCACGTCGTGTTGCCCTACCAACGCACGATCTCGTATACTACACATCAGCCAGAGCGGTTTATCAACCGAGATGTCAAATGTCTCTTCCCCTACGATGAGGTCAGAATGTCCGGACGCCAAATTAAAAAAAAACTTACACCGGGGATTGAGCGTCTCGTATATTGTCCGGGTCTTCACCAAACGATTGCCAGCTTCATCGCTAAGGGTGACGAACGTGTCTAGTTGCGCTGAAGGGTTGCTGTCGAGTGGCACCAAGTCCTCCGCCATCACTATCTTCACCGTAAACAAGAACTTTGGTCTATCAACTTTGTCTGGCACCGGTGGAGACAATGACAGTACGTCAGAGACCTTGTCGACCTGCATCTGGTTGTACATGTTATCCAGAAGCTTCCGGGCGGATTCCACGTTGTTGAGCTTGACGCACGACTCGGGGCGGAAGTTGAAAGGCTCAACCTTCTTCTCACTCACCGCCGTGAGCTGTTTTGCCTTCTCAAGCCATGCAGAAGACTTCTGAGGCTGTAGGTACTCGGTAGGGCGAGGGAACATTTCAGTCATGAAAAGATCTTCCACGCTGCGGCAATATTGCTCGACGGCCTTGGAGATGGTCTAAGAGCGTAATTAACACACGCGTCGGGACTACAACCTAGTGTGCACGTACCTTCGAGAGGCTGGTGAAGAACCTGGCGCTCTGGTATTCATCCAACCATTCCAAATCCTGGAGGAATGTTATGGGACTGCGAAGGGAATCGAACAGATCAACGATAGATGAACTATGGCCATCCGTGTTTTCTGCTTCAAACTGCACGAACATGTCAGCTCGCAAAATGCGTGAGTCCGTTCAAAGAAGAACCTTGTCGGCGGCTATAGCCTATTCATCTCAGGTCAGCAATACGAATTGTAGCGAGGGTGGAAACTGACAGCTTGAACCCAATGATTTGTCTTATTGTCGGTATCTTGCAGCCATTGAAGCACATACGACATGAAGAACTGGCTAAGATCAAACTCGATATGACCACTATTGCGAGATCAGCAACTCTACTCCGCCAGGCTGATAGAACCTTACTTCGGACAAAATGCCTCAAACATCGACAGGAGTGTCTTTGTCCTTCGATACAACGCGAAGATGTCCTGGATAGGGACATCTGGCGTTGGCCCGTTCATGGATGACTCAAAGAGCTTTTTTGACGAGTTTTGCAAGTCAACAATAAATAGCGGCACCGTCACTCCCACAACCAGAGAGACAAGATCAACCCGTCTTGAATCAGAGCACGGAAATTAGCGATAGTCTGCAGAGAGCACCTATGAAAAGTCATGCGTACCCAACGAGAGGCTCGGGAAAACGCTTGTCAAGCTGTTTCGCAGCCTTTTCCAGCTCGTCCGTCATAAAGAGAAGTGGAAGGGCGCGGTTAACGCCAGGGGCTGCTTGGAGTTGCTGGATCTTCTGCTGATAGAAAAGGTCCGATAATGATCTGATGCGGTCTTCTAGGTCCGAGAGTCTGGTACTGATATCTGCTTCAAAGCGGTCTATAAGCCCACTCTCCCGCACATGGTCAAGCACGTTGAGATATGGTTGAACCTCGGATGCCTTGAGATTTGGTATGGTCTCCATCGAATGGTAAAGCGATGAAAGGAAGATGTTGTATAAACTGCCGTACACATTGGCCAATAATTCCCCCTGTGTATTCAGGTAATATGAATGGCAAGCCGTTCATGACACGGGCATCACGTACATCTTGACTCGGCCACTTATCCACTTCAAGGTCATGGAGAATTTTCGAGACAGCTTGCAACGCTTCGGGTATGCATTCCATTGGCACATGACTTCGCTCGTAGAATTCCTTGATGAGCTCCAAGAAGCACGTAGCACGATATGGTTGACCTATGCGCCAGCGCAATGCGCATTCGTTGATGAGGTTTGTGTGAGACGGGCTCAGGATCGTC
Organism: Boletellus deceptivus; assembly: GCA_038090195.1. Taxonomy (NCBI): domain Eukaryota; kingdom Fungi; phylum Basidiomycota; class Agaricomycetes; order Boletales; family Boletaceae; genus Boletellus; species Boletellus deceptivus. Next base: position 137,880 of record JBBPMG010000006.1, read on the forward strand.
AAGGGTACTTCGTCAGAGTCATCGACTTCGGGTCCGAACATCATCTCGAGATCGGCATTGAGACAGTATTCAACAAGGCGCTTGTAGAACCTCCTGGGATTCGGAGGAATGTATGTGAAGTTGTGTCCGATGGGAATTTCGTCATCGCCCTCGATTTCTTCCCCGACGATGTCCGGAATGCTATCACTACCCTGTGGCCCACCAAAGATGGATCGTCGACTTCCGATGGAGGCAGCTCCAATATGCCTATTAGGGCCGGGAACTGCAGAGTGCACAGAACCGGGACGCGGACTCGTGCTATGTGGCGACCCGCCCCCGTCGGAAGGTATCGATTTAGCGAGCTCTGGGTTCGAGGCCATCATGGCCATCATGAGTTGCGAGAGGTGAGCTGTCTCTAGGGTCCGCCACTGGTTCCATGCAGCGTCGCTGTCGAAGTCCTCTCGTCTGCCAGGAAAGGGTGCGCCTGCGTTGATGTTCTTTAGACAAGTCTGTTGTTGGCTATTCAGAAAGTATCTGTCTACAGCGCGTTGGATACTAATACCTTGAGATCGACCACGGCAGCCTGGAGACGATCTGAGTTCTGTGAACGGCTGAAGGCCTACGTTCCTACCTTCTCTGTACACGTCTTCCTTAGCCTATCGACCTCGGTTTGTATCGCATTTTCAGGGATCTTGAACAGCTTGGCGACGACTAGCACGAATGGCATGTCATAGATGCTCGCGCTAACGGCAGGGCCGGTGCTAGAAGTGTCTCCGCGCTCTCGAGAGGAGTCATACCCGGACTCGGTCGAAGACTGCGCAAGTTTCGTGTGGTATACGTCCAGACGAGAGTTCAACTCGGGTGAAACATGACTAAGACCTTTGAGGCCATCACGCAGGATCCTCACGAACTGAGCAATTTGATTATTAACTTCGATTTTCCAAGCGTCGTCCACCAGCGTGGGTTCCTTCCTGAGCACGCTGGTAGCCTGTGAAGCAAACATCAGAATGAGCTCTTCGATGCTTCTGTTCTCTTTCAGCTGTCTCCGGAACGGATCCCCCATGAATTGGTTGTAAAACACGGCCATGGTTCTGCGTGTCAGCTGGTCCGAGTACCTTGAGAGGGGGAAAGTCAGACAACCCTGAGATGGGCGTGCGAGACGAGCTACGCACGCAGCGTCCTTGCCCATGGCGATGTTCTGCAGTTTCTGCTCGAGGACTTTGAGAAGCTTCTCTGGAAACTTGACGCTCTTGGATCCATCCCTGATTTCCTTGAAGATGTCGCCTATGGAGACAATGGAGTGCGATATGGCACCGGAGAGCTTCGAGTGGTGCTCCTTTTCCTTTGCCTCTGTTCCGTTTGAGTGTGTTGCCACCTTCGGCGAGGTGATATAGCTCAAGATGCTGCGTCAACACTTTAGCAGGAACAGTCGCGGGGTCAAGGACGACCGGAACTCACGCCACGCGGAGAACATAGCTGAGGAGAGGGATCAGCACTGGAACATGATTCATGATTGCGCGCTACGCACTCGAAGAGATCGTCGTCCGTGACGCGGTACTTGGACAGCCGTTTCTCGCGGGCGACACTATCGTAGCTCCGCTTCGACATGGATCACAACTAGGCAAGGACACGCCGCCGCAAGGAAAATGGTGTCCGCGCGCAATGCTGGAGAAAGAGAAAGAGGTGGAGACGGTCACTCGAGATCGTTGTCCGCACTGCCGGCATGGCCAAACTCCGTCGATGCGCCATAGAAACACAAGCACCGACAAACACTTTCCTAGACGGATCATGTAGTGATTGATTAATGCTGTCTATCGTCGACATCTACAACTCGTCGTGCCCGTTCGGTTGCGTCTCTCTTGGCTCTGCCGGCTGCTGTGGCGAAGGAGCCGGCTTCTTGACCTTGGGCGCCCTCCTTTTCACCAAGCGTTGCAAGTGCAGCTCGAGAGCCTTGGCCCGTTCCCCCATCTCTCTCGTCTCGATGGCAGGGTTCTCATTCATCGCCGTGCGCTTCTGTCTCTCAACACCGTCGTTCAGCCATACCTCGTGCTCCTTTAGCGCCGTCTCGAGTGCATCGAGCTCTTCTGGCGTCCACTTCGACGCGACGTCGGCCGCAGCCTCAGCAGTGAGGTTCGCGCGTGCTTCGGCGAGGAAGAGTCTCGTGGACCAGTTCCACTTTTGGCTATTTTTCAGTGCTTCGGGAAAGTCTTCAATCTCCTTGTACCGGTGCACAATCGGTCGCTCCAATAACCTGCACACATTCAGAGACCGACACACACGTCACAAGATGCACGCACTCCAACGCTGCACGTTTCTCCCTCAGTGCGAATGTATCAGCTGTTTCACCTTCTTCGTGGAGCCAGGTACTCGTATCTGCAAGCTTATGTGCGATGGCCTGTCTCTCAGAAGGTTTCGAGCATTTCATGAATGGCGAATCCGGTCGATCCTCGAGCAGGTCACGGAGCTTGTATATATACGCTTCTAGGGTATTGTGTGCCTCCTCACGAAGAAGCTTCGAAGCTTCCTTGGCGTCTATTGCGCGCAATCTGTGGCGCAAAATATCAACAAGAGGTGAACGGCCCTAAAATTTAGGCGACTAACCTTTCACGCGATGTACGTTTTTCTGCAACCGTCATAGGAGGGAGGCTGGAGAACACCGTGGTGACTTCGAGAGGAATCGTGCTCAAATCCTTTTTCTCCCCGCTCGTCTTCTTCTCTTTGACCGGAGCAGTCGCCTGCTGAGCCTCACCTTCCTGAGCCGTGCTGTCTGCACCCTGCTCTTTCAAAACCTGCTGCTCCCCTGAACCGGCGAAGAGACCTTTTAGCATGCCTGTACCAGCTCAATGGTTATAAAAAGGAGATGTAGAATCTGACATACCCGTCAGAGATTCATCCTTCACTTCGCCATATGCGATCGCCTCCTTCGCGGAAATGAATCCGGACTCGGACAGGGCGACCGTGAGCTTGATAACAGGATCTATGGCACCGCGCTCTGTGAGGTTTCCGAGGGCTTCCGCGACGCCGCCGATTTGAACCTGGAGAATTTCACGCGGGAAGCCGCTGTATGCACAAGGTTCAGTTCATCCAACCGCGCGATGTCGAGGAGTTCTTACGGTGCGACATCATTCTTGTAATCCAACCAGACTGAGAAGTCCTCTCTGCGCCTAAACGACAGGGTCTTGCGAGAGCCGTACTTAGAACCTTTGGGGAAAATGAGGGAGTGAATGGTCCGCGATTCCGGAGTAGAGGCAAAATAGGATGCTTGGACATCGTATAATGCAATATCAGTTATTCGAATGTCTTTCGTCTTGAACTGACGTGACAGGGAGGCTCCATAGAGCCCTGCACCTGTGGTCATAAAGCGGGTGCTCAGCCCTATGCATAGGTCGACGGGTGACAGAACCTTACCCAACACAGCAGCCTCATCAGCATTGACGTTTTGGGCTATGCGGTTCCTGGACAACAAATGTTGAGCATTTTGGTTTGATGTCAGTGAGAGGCACTTGCTCTCCGACAGCAGCCCTGACGGCAGCCTGAATCATTGGTACACGTGAGCTTCCACCGGTCAAGATCACAGAAGATACTTGATCCTACAACAGATTAGCTTGAGATGAACCAATAAACACCAATGACTTGCCAGGTTCATGCCAGCGTCAGCCAAGGCATCGTAAATGGGCTTGGCAAACCGGCTGCGCAAATCCGAGCAAGCCCTCTCGAATTGCTCACGAGTGACCTTGCTCTTAAAGTCTATGTCAAAAGCAGCACTCTCCACCTATTTCGTGGTTCTCGCATGAGCTGAAGATACGGTGTGCTACGGGACACCTACCGTCGACAATGCTTCAGCGTTGGCACTAAGAATCGCCTTGACACGGCTAGCCTCTTTCCAGAGCTTCGCCATGCCACGCTTGTCTCTACGGATGTCGCGTTTGTGCAGCGTGATGAACCTCTCGACAAGGATTTCCCTCATACGTCTGTCGAGATCGGTCCCACCCGTAGATCGGTCAAAACCAACACCGAGGACAGATATTTGTGTATAGGACGTTTTTGTCTTTGGGTCCTCGGTAGCGGAGAACGAGACAAGGGTTGCCCGGGTAGAAGACGCGCCAGCGTCATAGATGACATGGTATTCCGGAGCCGATGAGAAGGTTCGCGTCATTGCATAGTTTACCGCCACGGCCGTACCATCGTTTATCAAGGTGAGGGTTCTCATTCCAGCGATCTCTACGGCATCCACAACAGCGTCGCGCTCGAACTGGGTGTAGTGCGGTGGAACAGTGAGAACAACGTCGTGGACGGGTTCTCCAGCAAGGCTTTCAGCGAGCTGCTTCACATAGGCAAGTTGCATGGCGATGAGCTCCTCCGTGCTCCATTCCGTACCATCGCTTTGCTTGAATGCCGTCGTCGACCGTCCAGACGTGACGATGTCCGAAGTAGACACTTGCGTAAAGTACGAGACAGCTTTGGAACTGTATGGGGCACCCTGGAGTAGCTTGAGCGACGAGAATGAATCTGAAGGAAAGCGCGAAGCCTTGAGGCGGTGAGCGCATGCTCGGGCATGCAGGCGAGACGCGTACCAGGTTAGCAGCATCAGAGCCAAAGAGCCGGTCGTCTCTTATCCAAGCAACGGATGACTGAATTTTCCTCTTGGAGTCCTTGTTCAACAGGACGTCAAAGGGCAAGCCCGGTTTCATCAAGGAAGCTTTGATCCAGTCTGAGCCATAGTCAATGGCTAGCAAGGCCGCAAAGGAGGATTCAAAGAACGTGGTGAAAAGGGCGAGGAGGAATAGGACTCTGCGCACACGGCAGAGACTGGGCATGACGGACAAAAGGTGTTCACCAGGCTGGCAGAATCAGCGTCGCGTGGAGCATTGACGTAGACCAAGTTCAGCCAATTAGTAACGTGGCAGGACACGTACTATCCTTCCAGGTTCGGAAATTTAGCCCCTGTAAGCCCACTATTTGAACACGTCAGCGACACCACGTGAGATGGACACCGCTAGCTGAGCCCAACTCTCCGCAACGAGCGAGAAGCCCCACTAGTAATGCCGGCCTATCGTGCAAACCGCTTCGATTGACTTGGCGTCGGTCGCGCGGAGTGCTACGGAGGCTCGACGCTCAGACCCCCTCATTTCCGGACTACCATGACCCCGCTAACGCAGTGAGTGGTGGTACTTCATTTTACAGCTACGATTTACGAGTCTGCTGTTTTTGACCCGTAGGTATTGTAGGTCTTTCATTCTCTTGTCATGACCACATCCAGACCTTTTTCTTCCTAGGCTTGGTTGGAGTTTTGTTCCTAGTGTGAGGTGCTGGCTGTCTTGGAGGATCAGGCAATGCTTACGACAACACTCAGCTCGGCCGTTGTCATGGCCGTCTCTGCGTTCTTGGGTCGGACCCACTCCAGGCTGGACGTTTTGGTGATCGTCTTTTCAGCAATCTCGTCCTGCATCGCGTGTCACCAGTTTTGGAGTGCTTTCATGGTATGGTATGCAGAGAGGAAGAAGTCACCAGAAAGCAACTCCTAGTCCTTGAAATTTCCTTGGTGAATGCCGTGGCCATCACACGCGGCTGGACTGCGCTGATGTTTTCACCAAGGGGACCAGAAACCTACCCACGTGTATTTACATCACACAAGCTAAGGTAATAGTCGCACTGGGCAATATCAATTAGCCATCTGCGAGCTTCAGGAAAGCGTGTAGTTTCGTTTCGTGGACCTGGTTGTCTGTTGGACCGTTATCTGTGGGCGGGTCCATTGGATTCCTCTCGTCGCAGAGGTACCGTCACGCTTTGAGATAATCTTAAATCAAACAGGATCACATGCTCGCCATCCCCGGTTTTAGGAACTCACCAGGGTGGCATCACTGAGAGTCCCACACCGGACTTTGATACCACAGCCAAGACCTTTAATTTTACGTATGCCGCGCCTACGAAGTCGAGCATCTATGCACACGCCACAAGCCGAGCGATAACGCTAGCTCAGATTAGTTTGTTAGATCTGTGATGCACACGCTTGTAGACATCAGAAATGAAGTCGCAATTTGCGGTAGGAGGTATGTCATGTTTTGATGCATGCCTCTGATGACTTGCGCTCACGCGAATTCACATAAGCTTGTGGATTCAGGGGACACGAGTGTTGTGCCCATCTCTGGGAGTCCCTGGGCTTTTATTTTGCTGGCAGTTCCAGCGCCTGCGGAACACTAGCAATCTCAGAAAGAACGAAAAGAGCCAGCTGACCAGCCACTTACGGAACGGGCCGGTTCGTCGATCGCGTTCTGGCCACTGAGAGAAGGTCCGTGTTGCTGAGGTCGAACTGATCATGACAGCTTGATCGCAGGCGTAGTTTGAGAGGTATTTTTCCATGTTTGAAGACCCTGCAACAACGCTTCAGGAACAAAGGGATTTGGTGGGAACGAGACCGCGAAACTTGATCAAACGTTCGAACGCCATGTGGAATTGCTGATAAGCCTGTACGACATAAAATGCGAATAGCGTGGACTATCAGATTGAGACAGGGTAAGGCTCTTCTCGACTAGCGTGTATCAAACTCTCGACCGGGGCGGAGATTAGAACGAACGGTGACGTACCAGGAACTGATCCTGTTCGCATCAGTTCAATATTTGTCAACTGGTGGCCGCAACTGACGTTCTCGTGCCCGCCTGGAAAGAACTTCCTAGCCCTGAGATCAGCATCTAAACACTTGGGGATGGGGCGGGCCCTGATACTACCCATGGCGGGGTGCCCCTTTTCCGCAGCTAGCAAGTGTTGTCGGTGATGATGCTACGCCGTCCTAAGAGCGAGCCGGGCAGCTCGGGGAGGACAGGACAGGAAAGGTGATCCTAATCGGCCCTCCCGAGACAAGGTGCCCGGGAGGTCATCGGGGGACACGACCGAGGCTCTGTGTCAGCGGGACCCTTGGGCGATGTGTGCGGCCGACACGCAGGACGCCGACTCCATCGATGGTGTAAGATGATGAGAAATCCTGCGCGGAATGACTCGCATCGGCGCACGTTTGCGATGGGCTGTCTACTGCCGAGTTGTCCCGCCGACCGTGCGGCACAGGTCGGGCAAGCGCTGACGTTCTAGCTCCGAGCGAAAACGGATCGGATTAGATATCCCCGCGCATATAAACACCCCTCGTTTCCTGTCACTCCCCCATCTTTCCTCTGCACCGTCCACAGCGAACAAAATGGTGCGCGTCGCTCCAGACTGTCTTTCCACTGCTGACGACACCCTGTAGGCGATCAAAGTCGGAATCAACGGGTATGTGACACTGCTGCGCGCTGACCAGGCGTCTGACTCCCTACGCCGCTCCTGCGCATAGATTCGGTAGGCCACTCGCAGTGCTCTAGGAGGTGGTCTGACGGATATTCAGGTCGTATCGGTCGTATCGTCACGCGTAATGCTCTGGAGAACCCGGAAGTCGATATCGTTGCCGTCAACGAGTATGCGGTCCGCTCGATTCCCTGCGCCCCTTTCTGACTCGATCACCTCCCCAGCCCTTTCATTGACCTCGAGTACATGGTAGATCGTTTCGGATCTCTGTTTGTTTAACGCAACTAAACCGCACAAGGTCTACTTGTTCAGGTTCGACTCGGTCCACGGGCCCTTCAAGGGCAAAGTCCACGCCGGCAAGGACGGCAAACTGTACATCAACGACAAGGGTATCACCATCTTTGCAGAGCGTGATCCTGCAAATATCAAATGGCGTGATGTTGGTGCCGAGTACATCGTCGAATCCACGGTAGGCAGTCACAAATACCTCAAACAGCGTTGATCGTGTACCTGTTCGCGTCAGGGCGTCTTCACCACTATCGACAAGTGCGTGATTTCACCATCAAGCCCGGGCTGACTACCTAAATGACGCTTCCCCAGGGCTGGTGCTCACCTCAAGGGTGGTGCCAAGAAGGTCATCATCTCGGCACCCTCGGCGGATGCACCCATGTATGTCGTCGGTGTTAACCTTGACAAGTACGACCCCAAACACACCGTCATCTCCAACGCTTCCTGTACCACCAATTGCCTCGCTCCGCTTGCCAAGGTCATTAACGACAAGTTTGGAATCGTTGAAGGCCTTATGAGCACCATCCACGCCACCACTGCCACCCAAAAGACTGTTGACGGCCCATCGGCCAAGGACTGGCGTGGCGGACGTGCTGTTAACAACAACATCATTCCCTCCAGCACAGGTGCCGCAAAGGCTGTCGGCAAGGTCATTCCTGTACTCAACGGCAAGCTGACGTGAGTGGACAGGCTGATTAGTATCCCCTTCCGCGTTGTCATTTACTATATACCGTTTTAGTGGTCTCTCCTTCCGTGTTCCTACTCTTGATGTTTCTGTCGTGGATCTGGTCGTTCGTCTGGAGAAATCTGCCACGTATGAAGAAATCAAGGCTACCGTCAAGGAAGCCTCCGAGTCCCGTGAGCTCAACGGGATCATTGCTTACACTGATGAATCTGTGGTTTCCACCGACTTTATCGGTCACCCGGCCAGCTCCATCTTTGACGCGAGTGCTGGCATTCAATTGAACAAGAATTTCGTCAAGCTGATTGCATGGTACGACAACGAATGGGGTTACTCTAGACGTGTCGTGGACCTCTTGGTATATGCTGCCAAGGAGGACGCAAAGGCAGGAATTTGAAGTATTGGTGTTATCAGATGTTTGTCGACGCTTCGAGTCTGGTGTATGATTACCAGAGTGGGGTTGTCTTGCGGTCCGCGTGGTGGAATCAACGACGAAGAGTGTCGCGGCTGTCGTAGCATGATACATAGACCTTTTCCGCTGCTCGTGCGGTGAACATGCAGGTGCTTGGGGCACACGAGCTCGAAACGTACAATTCGATCTGGTTTTGGTGAGACATCATATAAAAATGACTAGCGGTCAAGGCCGAATGCCGTCGAGGCCAGCGTATGTAACTTTGTGATTAAAGCCTCCGCTTCGTTCACTCAACTTCGTGCGGAAGAAGAGCCTCGACATGGCCAGTGGCGTTCCCAGCGACAAGTCGACCACAAAGACACTTGACAGCGCGGAAGACACTTGCGAGCCTGTCCAAGGGAACGAACGGTTTTTCTGTTCATCGAAGTTCTACGAGATTTTTTTTTCTCTTATCGGCCGCACGCACGTCATACAGCTCATAAATACAATGCATTTCCCGCTGATCAACATAATACATACTACTGGCCATGTGAATGAGTGTGAATATGACGTGGAAAATAAAAAAAAAGGGGGCAAGGAAACATAGCGAGAAGGAAGGACGGTTGTCGGAAGAACGATGGGCGTATTGGCCAGTGGTGCTCGTTGATTTCGAGTGATCAGACCTGAGCTTCCCACCCAAGTTTCCCAAACAAGGGGTTCCACCACGCCGGGTAAAGGTACTGTGGAGACGATGGGACAAGGGGACGATGGCAGATCGGAATCGACGTACCACCGTGATGGAGGTGGGGGTCATGTTGTCAGAACACGAAGCCTGTGTCCACGCTCGGTGGTGGGTAGGTTTCCCCGTGCACACCTAGAGCGGAGGGCGGTGCTGATCACCAGCACGAGTCCCATGGGGACGCCAACCAGGTAGGAAGGACGTCAAAGAGTGACACCGTTGAAGGAGAGTGGGGGAGGAGAGGATGGGAACAGACGAGTGTACTGTCGTGCCAGATCACGCCGGACGGTTTATATCGGCCGTCGAGAGCACCGATATAGCTCGCTCTCGCGATCGGACAGACTCGTATCTGCGGGGCCACACGGTCAAGTTGCGCCGCAGGACGCCACTGTCACATCGCTCGGATTGTGGCTCCATAACATGTCTGCGAACGTGACCGTCATGTTCAGGCGGCGACATCCCAGCGCTCCTATCGATTGATTCGAACATTCTTCTGATTCCCAAGGCGGCGGCGCCATCTCAGGCAGTTCCTTCTCCCCCTCGGCCTGCGTCCCAGATGACCCAGGATCTACCGCCTAGGCGGATAATGCCACCCCGCGCATAGCGACACGCCAGATCTATGCACCCAACAAGTTCGCTCAGCTCTTGCTCTTGCGTTAAGCTGCCCGTCGAGAACACGACCCCCCACGGAATTTCGGTCTGCGTGTCCCGAGCCACGCTCGCCCGTTGCTGCATGCGGACAGCCTGGAATTTTCGGGGCACGTTCGGGTCCTCGGTCTCGAGAGAGAGTGCGAGAGCATGCAGTCCCAGTACAGCCATCACAGCAGTGGCTTCCTCTGCATTTTCAGACCGTGACACGAAGACGTAGGGAGACCCTGCGGGGAGTGGTTCATCTCTGGGCCAGACGTCAGCTATTCATCCTGCGTAGTACCATGGTGTACCACCTTACCTCCAGACTTCTTCATACGCCTCCATTTGGCCCGTCGCAGCATTTAATCCGACACCGGTCTCGATCTCTATCCCATCACGATATACCACCTCACCCTCGTCGGCGACCGCGTCACTGCGCGAGTCGATCACGTTGTGCGCCCACCGGAATCGGCTCGGCTCAGTGGACAATGTGTGGCGGAGACCCGCAAAGCCCCAGTTGACGGTGCTTGCTCTGCCCAACGGAATGGAAAGGCGGAGATCAAGATAGAAAAGCACGGCACCGGCATTCCCCGGAGATGTCGACCGAGAAGACAAGACGAGGACGTCCGAATCTTCGAACGCAGGCGTGGAGAGTACCCAGGCAATGCTTTTGCGTATGGATACGAATGGTTCTCCGTACAGTCTAGGGGAGAGCGAAGACATGGGGGACCAAATGATGAGATGCCGTGGCTGATGGCTCAGCGCTCAGCGCCCAGCCCGGTAAGCCGTTGTGAGGTCTGCAAGGGCAGACTCTTCGCGAGATACAGCCGTGTTTGGCGAGCCGAAAGAGAAGAAGTTCTAAAAGTGAGAGTAGTGAGCTTCTGATGGATAAGTTCGCGGTGTTGCAGGGTCTCCGTGCGGCCTGGATCGTGTTCCTTCCTCCAAAGGGCTGATGGCTGGGGACGGCGCCGTGTAGGTGAGACAGATGTGGTCGCTCATGACCGCATCTAGCTTGGCAATGATGCAGTCCACGCTGATCGCCTATCAAGGCAACGAGTCGGCCGCGGGCTAGAGCACTGGTGGTGGGCGGTGACAAGCAGCGGCCTGGGAACAAACAAAGTGTGCGCGTTCTTGGAATGACATCAAGACTTGCGGACTTGGTGCTCACACTCTCCCGTGCCAGCCCTCGCCGCCATGCATGGCGACGGTTGCACCAGGCGGTCGCTCGTACTCCAGCATCGCAGCCAACACCCGTCTCGAGCCTTTCCAGCGACCACCTCTATGCGGTATATCAAGACCTGATGACACCGGACCCCACGCCCGCACAAACTTCTCGGCCAGACACCGATGCACAGGCCCAGGGCACAAACAACGCTGTCGACGGCTTGCTTGCAGATTATGCCAGACGGGGCAACACCCAAGACTTTGAGTCAGTCATGTCCGGTGCTCTCTCGGGTACGCTCCCTCCTTTTCTGTCTCTGTTATGAATTTTGTTCCACATCGCACTCTTAGCCCCACCAACCGAACTTCAGCGCGACCTGCATGTCAAGGCACACATCACCAATGCATCACTCTCTTCTCGTCCGTCTTTTCCGGACGCACAACGCTATCCGGCCGGTGCACTGGCCGTCTTGCATCAATACGAAGCCAGTGGTTATTTCGCCCCAATCAAATCATACACCAGAGTCATTTCCGCCCTCTTCAATGTTCAAACGCACCCTTCCTCCGACCCGGGACTTGGTCGCTCTGCAGCGCATGCACAAGCTTGGGATCTTTTTGCCCACATGCGCTATGTCGCGCACCCTGTTCCCGATGCCCATCTGTATGCCCTAATGATCCGCGCATGCGGGTCGTTCTCTCGACCCGAACCTGAGCGTGCCTTGGACCTCTGGATGGAAATGCAGGAGAATGGAGTCGAACCGACAAAAGGTGCCTATGAGGCCGCCATACGAGTATGTTGCAGAGCGGGGCCAGAGTGGCTGGGAGAGGCGATGAGACTTGCGAGGGAGATGGGCGACCGGCACTCGATCACGGGCGTCGGCGGGAGAGGCCTATGGTGTGCCCTGTTGGACGGCTGCAAACGTTCCGGGGACCTCAATAGAGCAAGATGGATACTTGCCGAGGCCGTGCGACACAGCGGCGATGGCACAAGTAGTGAGGATTCGCCGGTGGACGCAGAGCTGATGACTCACGTGTTCTACACCTACGCATCATACACGACACCGTTCAAAAGAGAGGCAACCCGGCTCATTGACCGTAGTGCGTCAAAAGGAGAAGCGTCCGCAAAGGGAGCACAAGCAGAAAGCGGGTCGAGTCACAGCGATTCACCTTCCCGCGAGCCGACGCAAGATGACGATGTTCCGGTGGAGAATGTAGAAAGCATACCTTCGTTTTCCCGACTCCCGCCTCAGACACCGTCGGATGTCATTGCGGAGGCACGAACACTTTTCGACAGGATTCTTCAGGACAGATTTCTATCCACGACGGAGACGCATCATTCCCCATTTCTCGCGGGCAGGTTTGCGCGCGTGGAACTAACACCTGCTCTCTTGAATGCTTATCTGTCTGTGTTCTACAGACATGCCAGCGTCGAGTGCTCTCAGGAAGTCTTTAATTCTCTCTTTAGCGAAAGCTACTCTTCCCGCGTGCACGAATTACGCCCCGACGAGCACGCCTGCATCAATGCACTTGAAAGGTGCGCAAAAGCACGTATGGAGGAACGTCCTATAGCGGCACGATGGGCCGAAGATGTCTGGCGTCGGTGGGAGGTGATAGAAACAAGCGGTCTGAAGTATGGCAAGAAAGATGTCGGGTCGTTTGCAAGGCTGATTGAGAAGGCGCACGCTGCCATGCGCCGGGTGCTCATACTGTGAGGCCACTTCCATCTGGCTCGGATGCTTGATTTGATGTTGCTGTGCAGGTCCGGTGACATCGACGGCGCCCTTGCGTCACTGCGAACCTTTGTTTCTCGATACCCACCGAATCAAGTGCTACAGCCAGCCATCTCCCGTGCATCCCTCGACGCATCTCTGGTGGCGGCGACTTGTCCTCCAAGGTCTGGAGTGCCACTCTTTGCCAGACCCCACATTCTTTCGACCCGGACAGTGCTCGAGAACGCTGCGTCTTCGGCCGCGCGACCGTTGGTGCGGCTTACGTCGGCTACCTTGTCCAAGGACGATCAGGTGCCGCCGGTGATCGCGTTTGGCGACGTCGACCTGCTCCACACGAGGCTGGTCGAGCACGGGAGGACGAAGGACGTCGGATACATCAAGTGGGTCTGCATGGCGTACGGGCACGCGCTCAGACGGAGGAGGGACGCGGTCCTGAGGGCCAAGCAGTAGGACGGGTTGTGTAGCGTACTGTTGGCGACGGATGACTAATGCTCTCGCTGGGCGCGCTGTGTCCCTTGCTCGACATCCCAATCAATTGATGGCCCATCTCACGAGGGGGCCACCGAGGTCAGCCGCCGTCCGGATCGTGAACCCAGCGGAGCAGTCTCCGGACGACCCAAAGCCGCCGCCCAGGAGGGGTAGGCCCCGCCGTGCGTGCTCGCCTCCACGCTCGCTCACCCGCCCCCAGCAGACTCCCCCCAGCGCCAGTGCAGGAACATCTTCATTTACGGGTACCGCTTCCACACGTCTCTTGCTTCTCTGGCCCTCATCTACCCGCCCAGTTTCTGTCGGTATCAAGATAAAGGCTGTGCCTATTATCACCCCCCGGTATGAAGCTCGGTCCCGCGTTTTCTTGCGCTAACGTGTCCTCCAGCCCGAGGATCTCCCTAATGCGTGAGCTACCGTGCCTGCACCCTCCCGACCCAAACCAACACCCTGCAGGGCACCTCCAGACTCGCCAGCACCTGCCCCCTTGACCGCTCAGGCAGTCAACGCCCCCGTGTTCGTTCCCAGAAGCAATCCAAGTGCTGTCTCTGTCGCCTCTCCCACCGCAAGCCATTCGTTCCCTCCGTCGTGAGCCCCAATTCGCCTGCGCTGTGCCTCCTCTGAAAGCTGGATCAGTCCCTCTCCATCCCCCTACTCACATGACGACGAATACGACTTATATTCGACTAATGTTTCTGATCAACCAGCTGATGAGGATGACGTGGCTTACGGATATCAACCGGTCGATCATCCATCTGCGTATCTTTCAGATCCCGTCGGTTTTTTACTCCTGTCACATGGAGCGCACGTTTACCTGTCGACCGTTTGTAGGTAGACCAAGCCGATTACGACGACACCCTGGGTAGCTTTTACCCGCCTACTCATCCACCCTACGTGCGCCAACCTGTCAGTTACGCGTTTAGCTCCGGCAAGCGGTGATCAGACTTACGCACCACTTCAATCTAGCTCGACTATCATCTTTACACCCGGCCGGTTCCAGACACGCTCGTTCCGTCGCACTTCATGTCAGCCAATCTCCGCGAAGAGCTCCAAAAGCGTTCCGAAGCCGCTCGCTCCATCCCATTTCTGCCTTACAACCTCCCTGACGAGCTTCAGGGCTACCATTCACTCGTTCCCCTCGAACAAACGTCATCTGATCGACGTATCTTTTTCAGTTGGTTTTCAACAGTGTACAGAGCGACCAATGCTAATGATGGACTCGCTTATACTTTGCGGCGAGTCGAGAGTGTGTTTGCTCTGGTCAATGGCGGATTACAACCAACTCACTTGTCCAGACTTCAGACTCATGCACCAGGCTGCATTTGGCGCGATCGAAGCCTGGTCGGGGATTCAGCATCCCAACATCGTTCGAGTACGGGAAGCGTTCACGACACGCGCTTTCAACGACAATTGTCCGTATCTTGTTCCATCTTCATTTCCACCGTTTATATGTCTACCCAACCGGCAGCTCTCGTGGTGTCGTATAACTACCATCCCAATTCGCAAACGCTGTTCGACGCCTACCTGCGCCCCAGGCAATCTGCGTTCCCACAAAGCAGGTTCTGGGGACCATCCAGTACCGTCATTCCCGAAACTACGCTATGGTCATACATCATTCAAATCGCGAGTGCAATTCGCGCGGCTCACGAGGCGGGATTGGCAATTCGCATGATTGACCCAACAAAGATTCTGCTGACAGGCACTAATCGGTATGTTTGCACTACTACTCTCCCGTTCGTTGCTGACTCGATGTCAGTCTGCGGATCAGTTCTTGCGGTATCGTCGACGTCCTCATGTATGATACACGGCAAGATGTCGCTCTTGCTCAACAAGATGACCTGGTCATGTTTGGGCGACTCATCTTTGCTCTATGTTGCGGTAATTCTGCAGCGATGAACACACTGCCCAAAGCGTTGGATGTGATGGGAAGGATGTACTCTGCAGATGTCAAAACATTGGCGCTGTACCTCATCTCTGAGCCTGGTCCGCACAAGGTAAGCGAGCGGTTTTCTAGGGAAACGTCGAAACTAATCCCCACACGAATTGTGTGATGAGTGCAGGGTATCACCCAAGTGATTGAAAAAACGATTGGCAAAAATCGGTTACTTCGCGAGATGGATGAGAGTCAAACGCACGTATCCACTCGTCACCAGGCATTGGGTTCTGATCATGCTCTCTACAGTGCGACCGATAGGCTGGAGAGCGAGCTCGCCAGTGAACTCGAGAACGGACGTCTAGTCCGTCTGTTGTGCAAGTTGGGGTTCATCAACGAGCGACCAGAGTACGCGCTTCTTCCGTGTGCGACTTTACGCGTCGCTCAGCACTGCTGTTAGATTTGCCCGCGAGCCACGTTGGTCCGAGACGGGGGACAGGTACATCATCAAGCTGTTCCGCGACTTTGTCTTCCACCAGGTGGACGGGAACGGGAACCCTGTCGTCAACTTGTCGTATGTACTCACTTGCCTGAACAAGGTTGGTACCGCCAGTTGGGTGCGCAGAGTCATTCTCACAGCGAGCAGCTGGACAGCGGAACGGACGAACGGATCATGCTGGTCTCCCGAGACGAACAAAGCTGTTTGGTTGTGAGCTACAAGGAGGTCAAGTCATGCATTGATGCTGCGTTCGGGTACGTGACAGCTGGGGTGGCCTGGGCTGGTGCTTACCGGGTCCAGTGATCTGTCCAGGGCCTCACACTGAAGACATGGTTTTATGGATAAAATAGGTAGAATCTCGAAAAAAGACGCGAAAAATACATAAAACCTGTTGATTCCTGCTGGGTGTCTGTCGAAGAGGGTGTGAGATCAGACGGACCGGGCGTCGGTTACGCTCGGTGGCCGCATCACGCCGTCGCTTGTACTTGTACCACCAACTCGGCGCTCGTAATGCCTTCAGTGCCCCGTCTCCCAGTGCTCCCTCTCCCCCATCCCCACCTCCTCCTCCCCACCGCGAGGCTCACAATACCCATCTCGAGGCCACTGGCGGACAGCCTCCTCGCCGTTCTCGACGATTCTGACTCTGGCCAACCTGTCCTCGCTGCCATCCCAGTCCCCGTACCCCTTGAGCCAGCGAGCACCGATGTAGCCCCCGTCGCGGTCGATGCACCACCACTCACTCACGGCGTCGCTGCTCGCGTCGTCCGCCTCGTTCGTGCTCGCACCGTGGCTTCGCCCGCCCCTCGACACCCCTACTTACTGTACCTCCATGGCTTGACTCGCGTTCGCCTTCTCCAGCCCCTCAACCTGGACCCCACCTCTCTCGAGTCTCTCCCGTACCATGCTGTTGCATACCCCCCTGCGGACGTGACCCCTTCTCGCGAAACCGTCGAGGCATTCAAGGATGCTGCCCTCGGATTGCTCGACCGCCTTGCCAAGGACTCTGTTCACGCCCAGAGAAAGGACGACTGGCTCAAGGTCGCTTCTTTGGTCGAGGAAATTTCCGACCAGCGTGCTGCGTGGATGGCAGACGTCCTCGTTGCAGCCATCTCTGGGCAATACACCGACAAGCTTGGTCAGTTTGATCCTTGCTTTCTTTTCTCTTCCTTCCTTTGGTCGCGTGAAAAAAGTCTGCTAACCTCCCGGTATTTGTGCGATAGATTTCCTCGCGGCGACCGAGGTCGAAGATCGCCTTCGTCGCGCGACTGAGCTCTTTATTAAGCAACAAACCATATCCGAAGTCTCCAAGAAGATTGCTAGCGCTGTCGACGAGTCACTCTCGCGTCAGCAAAAGGAGTACTTCCTCCGTCAGCAGCTCGCAGCGATTCAGCGTGAGCTCCATAGCCTCCATGGCTCAAATGCTGGTTCAATGGGTAGCCCTGGCGGGGCTGGGAACGCGGGAAGTGAGCTGGACGAAGACGAACAAGCAGACGCGGACGACCTGGCAGATCTGCGAAGGAAGATCGAGGCTCTTGACGCGGGCAGTGAGGAGAGAAAGGTTGGTGTCAGGGAATGGAGGAGGTTGAAGCGCATTCCCCAGGGCAGTGTTGAGAATGGTGTCATCAGAACATATGTGAGGTTCCATTGTGCACGCTGGTTTGCGGGTGCTAACCCGGGGCCAAGTTGGAATGGTTGACAAGCCTCCCGTGGCCCTCTGCGCTGGCTTGCCAGACGGCAGCGCAAGACGCACTTACGGATCCAGGGTTCCTGGCCAAGGCACGGTAAGTCGTCCCTTATGTAATCATCATCGGTTGTTACTGTTGCTGAACACTGGATTCATAGTGCTCAGCTTGATGCGGACCATTATGGCCTCGACCAAATTAAACGCCGCCTCATAGAGTTCCTTGCAGTTGTCCGCTTGCATGCAATGGCCGATGAGGCCACACCGTCTGCCCTGATCACGGCAGTCGAAGAGTCCATGGATAAGCCAGCCAAGGCTTCGCCAAGCCACTCTAATCCCGAACGTTCTCTGATCCCCGTTTCCGATGGAGGTGCCGTTGCACGGCAGGGTCCGACGTTTGTAGAGCCCCCAAAGGCATCCTTACCGAAGAGGAAGAGGGGTGTAAAAGGTCCAATATTGTTGTAAGTGCCTTGAATTCTCCAGAGTATTGAACGTCGAGTGACGCTGGTCAAACCTGTAGGTTTGTTGGCCCGCCCGGAACAGGGAAGACTTCACTTGGCCAGTCGATCGCAAAAGCCCTAGATCGACCTTTTCAACGAATCTCTCTCGGTGGTGTACGTGACGAGGCGGAAATCAGGTAGTCGTTCTTTCCAAGTCTCCAAGGACATGCGACTGAGGGAACACAGAGGACACCGCCGAACGTACGTTGCATCGGGTCCTGGTATGATTGCCCAAGCGCTTCGAAAAGCTGGGAGGTGTGATCCTGTCATATTACTGTACGCGTTTCTGTCACCGTAAGCCATCCTGGGATGCTGACTTGTTTTTCTTGCAGCGATGAAATTGACAAGGTCGGCCACAGTAACCTTCATGGCGACCCATCGGCCGCTTTGCTAGAGGTACTCGACCCCGAGCAGAACAACTCGTTCAATGTGAGTATAGATTGGCCACCTCATTCAGACAGTTGCTCATCAGAACGCTCAGGATCACTATATCAACGTCCCCATCGACCTCAGTCAAGTACTCTTCATCTGTACCTCGAACACGCTCGAGACGATATCCGCTCCGCTACTCGACCGATGCGAAATTGTTGAATTGTCAGGGTATACCTATGACGAGAAGATGCACATTGCACGGCGGTTCCTCTTACCAAAGCAAATTCGCGCGAATGGACTATCTCCTTCCCAACTCCAGTTAACAGACGACGCTCTGCTGCATATAGCCACGATATATACTCGCGAAGCAGGTGTGCGGAGCCTCGAACGTGCGATTGGAGGAGTCGTAAGATTCAAGGCTGTGGAATGGACAGAGCACCTTGATTCCTCAAGCATGAGGAATAGCCCCAAGGAATGGCGCGGTGTCGTTGAAGCAAGTGATCTGGAAAGGATCCTTGGTGTGCCACGATGGGACGGTGAAGAACGAGAACGGGAGGAAAAACGCGGCGTCGTTTATGGGCTTGTTGTCACTGGCATGGGCGAAGGGGGGATCATGCCTGTGGAGAGCACAGCGCTTCCTGGTACCGGGAGGTTGAAACTGACGGGCAGTTTGGGGGATGTCATCAAGGAAAGTGGAGAGATCGCTTTGAGCTGGGTCAAGTCCCACGCATTCGAGCTTGGGATCACAGCAGGGCGGGGCATTGACCCTCTCAAGGTCCCAGACTCTATCGACATCCATCTGCACCTTCCCGCAGGGGCTCAGAAGAAGGACGGTCCAAGTGCAGGCATTGCCATGGTAAGGAGCATTCTGCACCTCTGATTTTTCCCGTACCTGCGTCGCTCATCGCACTAAAAACAAGACGTGCGCCTTCGTATCGCTGCTCAGTGGTGCAACAGTTGCAAGGGATATTGCGATGACGGGTGAGGTCAGTGAGAAGTATTGCACGTTATGTTGACCACGCCAAGTCTCACCTCGCGGTAGATGACCCTTCGTGGGCGCGTCACGCCCGTTGGTGGCATCCGGATGAAAGTCCTCGGCGCGCACCGGGCGCAGATCCGCAAGGTCATCCTCCCGTGGGCGAACAGAAAGGACGTCGAACACGACGTCTCTCCCGAAATACGACGCGAGATGCAGTTTTGCTTCGTTAGGACGATCGATGAGGCGCTCGAGGCTGCGTTTGGCAAAAGTGCGCTGGGGTGGAGACGAGAAGCTGTGTTGCTGGAGAGTAGGATGTGATGTGATGTGATTGTGTAGTTTCCAAGGTGTCGTGGTGTCCGTTTGCAAGTTACTGCTCCTTCAGCCATGCCTCAGCGACGATTTAGATGTTTGAAATGGATCGGCGCGTCGCCCAGAAGAAACGATAGAATCACTTGATAAGAGATACACATCAACGACAGTGTCGGCAACGGCGTGCCTGATAGTACTTCACTTGATCGAGAAGAGAGGAAGAAAAAAAATTGTAACATTAAGTACCAAAAACAACAAGCTACACCGTCTTCTATTACATGCGAATGCAAAATGGGAATGATATGCTGTGCCTCCTTCAGATGGCGATTGACGGAACGCAAACATTCAGAATCCGGGTTCGAGATGCGGAAACGAAGGTGCGCCAAAAGAGAAAAGAGAAAAAAATTAGTTCGCTTGCACTGGTGAGATATGGAAAAGGGAGGATCCGAAAGTATCCAACGGGTCATAAGTCACTGGGCCCGTCGTGGTTCTATGCGGTTGCACGTTTGATCATCTGTGTGGAAAAGACGATCCTAAGAGCCAAGTTTTTATTATAAAGTACAAATTGATCGCACCTCGCGGGCCCAACGCATAGTCTTTTTCGTTTCTTGTGACATGCCACGCTTGTTCCGTAGATCCGATGCTATCCATTCGGCAAGCAAAAGCTGTTTGAGCTGACCGTCGGGGAAGCAGTCTGCGAGGTCGCCCAGGAGGCCAAAACTCAGCTTGACGGTGGTTTCTGACCGATCATCATCACCCAGACACCGCTGAATGAGCTCTAGGATATTCGATGCGTGGGGAAGTAGCAAATGGACTAGAGGAAATCTCAGTGAGCGAGGGAGTAAAATAGTAGAGTGGCGACATACCTTTATCGGTGTTCTTGAAACCAGTAATAACTCCTGTGTAGGCCTCCAAGATCCCCTCGCGTAGTTGAGTCACGTAGTCAACGAGATCAAAATCAAGCTATCAAGATATAAAGTCGACATAGCCGAACAGAGAAAGTAGCAATGCCTACGGGGTTGGGTTGAAGGGCACCTGCCTGTCTCAGCACACCCATCGTGGTATCGACATACGGTTCAAAGGCAACACCGATCGCGAGCGCAATGTCACCAAAGCACGAAAGTATAGAGATCTTGACGTTGCGATTCAAAATGTCACTCTGGAGATTCTCCAGAAGAACATTCATGAATGCTCCAGCATATTGCGCACTCTGGTCACCTAACGCGCGCGATATATCACCAATAATGCCGACAGCAACCATGCACAGTTGGGTATCTTCGTGCGACTTTAGGGCGGTGTATAGGTATGGCAGAAACGCTTGGATGTATGGAGAAAACCCTCCTTCGAGAGCTATGGTTATAAAATCAGCATTTAAGAATTGCAGTGTAACTTAAACCGAATAGCGCTTGCCAGATGCCAAGGACCCAACGACTAAGAACGCGTCTTCGAGGACAGTCGAGGTCTTTCCAGCTGCGCGAATGAGGCCTATGACAATTGTCATAATACGATCTGCCAGGGGTTGAATACCCTCATTTAATCTGCGAACAACACTCTATCACTCTATTAATTGAAGCCCCATGAGAGTGGCAAGAGACGGCTCACAATCACGACACTACACAAGTTGCTTTGCAACTCGTTCCAGTTGTTGCGGTCATCGACACCAACAATTTGGTTCTGTGGTGCCCCGTCAGATCGCTGTAGAAATGAAAACGACGGAACGGACCTGCATCCCTAACAATTGCTCCATACGGACAAGAACAGTGATCAATGTATTTTGAACGACTGGGATAACATCAGCACTCGCATGGGTGATGTAAGACGTGATGGCTTCATAGGCGGAGGTTCGGAAATTGGCCTCATTAGTTGTCCTTAAAATAAGTATAAGGGTCCAGGGAATGCCGCAGTCCCAGGGCACTCACGTCTCTGTGACACGAAGAAGCGCGTTGACAACGCCCTCGTAATACGGTGACAGGTGGCCGCTTTGCGATGCCTCGTTCTCTTCCTCAAGATATCCAAGCTGATCGGCAAGATTCATCAATGCCCAGCAACAGTTGGTAACAATCCGCGGGTTGTCCTGCAGGCCAGTGACAAGTGCAGATACCAAAGGATGGAGATGAACATCGGGCTTGATTGTATTGATCAACAGGTCACAGATGCGCCCAAGCGTCCAGGCAGTCGTGTCCTTGACGTGTATGTTGGAATCGTTCATCATTCCAATCAAAAGAGGTAGAGCCTGGTTCACGAGTGGCGTGAGTACGGTGGGATCGGGTCCGTCGAGGATCGAGCCAAATGTCATAACAGCGGCCTCACGCTGGTGCCAATCTTGTGACTTTATGTGAGCCTCGATGAAAGGAATGACGGCCGGGACGATAGGGTCCGCAACCGCCTGCGCCATGAAACTCAAGCATGTGCCTGCAGACATGGAAATGTTCCACTCGTCCTCGTCGGCATCTTCTTCCTGACGCGTGAGAAGGGACAAGAGAACTGGGATCACTTCCGGTAACGCAACCTTTGCAAAGAATCTCGACTCGACCTCTGGTGGCTCGTCGTAGTCAGCGGCCTGAGGAATGCAATGAGAGACGTAATCCAGGACAGGAGGATACACTTACCTCCCGGGCTTCATGAGCAAGTTCTATTTCCTCTTCGCAAACAGTTGTCCAGAACTCGACGGCCTGTAACGCTACGCGCTCATCATTATGTTTCATGCCCATGACTGTTAGCTAGAAGTAAAGGCTTAGCACGTAAGAAGGCTAAATGCCTAAGACCACGGACCCCAAACAGCGCCTGTTCCATGTAGAACGCCATCTTGTCGTAATAAAGAGCCATTATCTTCACCAGACATTCGAATGCACCAACTTGGACTGCCACCGCAGGGTTCTGGGTAGCCTCGCACACGACTTGCATTATGTAGTTACGCTCGCCCTGCCAGACTCTTGAGCGTCACATAAACTGTATATCTCACAACAACGTACCTCACGCTCAAAGTTCTCGCGGACGAACTCTAGAGAGTTGTACAATGCATGCACAGCAGCCAACTGAACATCCGATGAAGGCTCGTCCTTACGGGCGCCATGTATTACAGCAGTTAGAATTTCGTTTGATCGCAAACTCAATATCTCAGGTTTCTGAGGAAGTAATGAGGGGGGGTAAGCCGTCTATCAATAAAGAGACGCACAATCGACTCGCAGATGTACCCGATAGTCTGTAGCGTGGCGATCCTAAGATTTGTGTTGGTGGAGTTATTCACGAAGCCGAGGAGCAATTCGATGAGATCCGGCCATTGATCGTGCGGGAGTTCTACTGCGGCAACTGCAGCAACTACCTGCGCAGCGAAAGAGCCCGCTTTAACGATGGGGGAAGCAAGAGTAACAAGCGTTTCCTGCTTGATCTTGCTCTTGGCAACAGCGTCGAATGCCAGCCACCTGTTTGCAAACTCGGCTTGTCTTGCAGCTTCCTGGATGGGAGAGGTAGAATCGCCCAGAGGGGAGGCAGACGACGCGTTTACGTACACGAGCAGACAAGGCATTTTTGAGAGCGAGAGCTGCAGCGTTACGGATGTGGAGTTGTGAGTTTTCGTTGGCAAGTTCCGCAGAAAGCATGGTCATGTATGCGGGCTGGATGGACGAGTCAGCGAGTGACCCGGCGCGGAGGCAAGACATACGTAGTTCTCTCTGGAGGCACTCTCGAGTTGCTGAGTCGCATTCTGACGCGTATTCGCGTCTGGCGAATGAAGAAAGGGTGAGAATGGCAACTTGTGTAGTGAGCCCGGCGCATGCGGGCGGGTGGCGTACCAGGAGATAGGGTATTTGCTAGGAGTTCGCTGGCGTTCATGATCGGGACTTGATGGTGCGTGGAGGTCGTCGTCGATGAGCGAGCAGACAAGAGTGTCCGTGGTCAAGGGCGGTTGGGGCGTACGGCGAGCTTGGTCTTTTTTTCGGTTTCTGCTCTTCTTTGCAGCTCGCTGACGAGGTGGGCGGAGGAAGGGCAGGACAAGTCGCGCGGCAAGCGGCTGTTCAAAAATTATCAGCTCGAAACGCACACGACGCCTCTCCTACGCCTACGCCCCCCAGAACACGTCAATCTGCAGGTAATTTACATATCCCTGAGCTGCTCTCTGTAGGTAATCCAAGCGTCCGCAGCTTCTTATCGCCTTTTGATCCATGGCAGATCGGGTCTGTGCCGCCTTTCCTTCACCCACCCGCCTGTTCACACCACTTCCAGACTCGTGGTGCCGCACGAGGCGGCCGTGGCATGGCTGCCATCCGAGGTGCAAAGCCAGCCCCACCCACTGCCGAAGCAAAGTAAGCACTCCGCCAGCCATCGGTCATTCGCGTTGATAAGACTCAAGCAAGAGCAAGCGTGAAGCCATCCTTGATCTCTCAAAGTATGTGAACGAGAGGATACGTGTCAAGTTTACCGGCGGTCGCGAGGGTACACTCCGCATACCGTCCTCTTTGCCTCCTGACCCCTTCTCGGACAGTCACCGGTATCTTGAAGGGATATGATCAATTACTCAACCTTGTGCTTGACGAAGTCGAAGAGGAACTCCAGGGTATATGAATCTCCGTTCCGATTCTCGCGATCTGATGTGCTCTATTCTCTTGCATTGCCAATCAGAACCCGAACCTCATGCTCGCACGCTGGGCCTGGTAGTCCTTCGTGGGCCCACCATCACCCTGCTGAGTCCCGTCGATGGCTCTGAAGAAATCGCAAACCCCTTCATTGGATCAGAATGATGGTATCTCATTTACATGGCCAGCAGTACTTGTGCTTGCATCGCAGGTATCCCAGTAATGCATTCGATCGACGTCTGTCGCCTCAGTGTAATACTGATTGTATGCAGCCGTATCGAGCACAAAACATTGTGTTAGATACTACAGTGCACATCACATCGTGGCGAAAGTTCGCTCCAGCTCGAACGTGCTGTAGGACTGCCAGCTCAGAGCAGTCTTCCTAGTAATAACACTATGCCTCATGGAGAGAAACGGTACCTCAAGCACTGAATCGCTTATCCCCTACCAGCTCCAAGGGTGAATGTGGCAGATTGGATCATCGAAGTGGTGTTACACTTCGTGGTGATCCTGCAAAATTCACAGAGCCAGGAGCAGAGCGTATCGTGTGGGGCTGCCCTAGGGTCATCGATGACTTTAACCCTGGTAGCTGTTGGGGAGAGTAATGCGGAGGGCCTATCGTTGGTGAAGATGGTGATGCAGATGTCGAGGGCGGTGTGGAGGGACAATTTAGATATGACGCAGGGTACGGATAAGCTACCAAGTTCGAGTTCATCTCCATGCCGCCCGGCATATGATGAATACTCGTTCTTAAAGGGGATTGAGAAGGTGACCGCGACTTGCCCCTCCCACTTGAGATACTGAGATTACGCTGGGCAAGCTGGGCAAAAGACGGAGAGGACGAAGACGATTGTGAATTTGATCTGGAAAAGTGGTCGGGGTGTGTGGTCGTCACAATCGACGGAACATGTCTGTGCGGATAAGATATGTGCGAGTATCCTAATAATGGTGAACCTCCGGTCGTCGCCTTGCCGTTGTTCGAAAAGCCACCATCAGAGAGGCATATAGCCGGTAAATCATGCTCGAGAGATGGACGTCCTCCCTCCCCAGGGTCGTTTGCGTGAAGATGATATAATGACATAGATGACAATTGAGATCCGGTTGTAGGGTATGTACTGAGTGCAACGTTGACAGTGTGTTCTTGGGTGTTGGAAAGTGCTTGTTGCGAGATGCGAGATCGCGTCGCAGCGGTTTCATAGAATACAGTAGATGTGTCAGGAGACTGGGAAGGAATTGGAACATGAAGATGATGTGAACGTATGGACGGTGAAGTCTGAAAGAGGACGGCAGCGGGGTATGTGACTGATGGCCACGAGGAACGGTTAGTTATTTTGCGACTTGGCGGCCCGGACTGGGTGCGTCGCAAAAGATCGACTTTCTGCGAGATCATCTCACTTTCCTGCTCGGTAATAGCTTGGATGGGCCGGTTGTCTGGCGGGTTTGCGACCCTCGATATTAACCTGCCTCTGGAGCTAAGAGGCTGAGTAACCACCTCCACAGGTACTGAAGGAGATTCGCCAAAGGATCCTTCATTAAAGGATCTGGTAGATTGCAGGTCATCAGATCCGGCAGCTTCCGAGTGACTCTCGTCGTTCAGAATCTCTAGGCTGTCACCGGATGCAGTTGATCCAGCACATTCCCTCGCGAAAGTCAAAGCTGTCGCTAGCGCAATGCCCTGGTCAAGCTGGTCCTGGAACATCGCATGCTGTTTAGGTGACGCTTCGGGAGGAGGAGGGCTAGTCCATTGGCTTCGTTTAGGAGCCATGTGTTCAGGCATGGGATGCTCTGCAGTTGCTCGACTTCCCGGATCGAGAAACTCCGGTTTAGGAGAACAGCTCTCGGAGGATGTGCTCCTTGATTGCACGATGTTTGTACCACCACTTAAAGGGCTTTGTGGTGATTGCGACAGGCGGGGCGGTACGAAAAGTGAGGAAGGCGGAGCGGGGGATGCATCGCTAGCCTTTTCCTCGCAGAGTTGGGACAGCGCCAGGATTGCGCGCGGCCGTGTTGCCAGGATGCGAGACGCGCGCATGAATTCGCCACGTATCTATTCCGTAAGGTAAATAAAACCCTTGCAAAACGAAGGCATGCATTACCTGGTATAACCCTTCCTTGGTCACGCATCGCGCAACATTGAAATCAGTCTCGAAAGGATCCTGAATAAGGATGTATTCATATTGCACGAGGCATATGAGCGAGGAACAGACCTCTACGCAAAATCGGTTCCGCTCTCTAGCATCGTTGAACTTCGAGTTTGAAAGCTAGGAACGCTGGTAAATGCTTGTAAACGCAGTGAAATTGCTGCAGCATACATCGTTTTGCCATCCTTTACTTTCCTTCTTGAGCAATCCGGCACGTATTGAAACAACACCAGTGTTGTACGAGAAATCACGGGAATAATAACGGAAAAAATCAATTAAGCTGCGCGACGGACGATGAAACTCATTTGACAGCATGAGACAAATGACCTCACAGTTCAGCAACACTTTCTGCATTTGACGACTGCCAACGCTGGGATAGTAGCTCGATGTCATCAAAGAACCTAAGGGTGGAGATCAATCGAATCCCGTGAGGAAAAGCGATCGAGTGCCAACCATGTATTGTAACCACCAATGTGCGTGTCCTCCTACACAAGATGAGTATGGGAAGCGAGTCGGTACTCGGTACGTGCCTGGGAGATCGGTCGCAAAGGCGGAATCTGCTGAAGGTTGGGGAGTACGGGAGGGTTCTTGACATGAATAAGGAAATATATGACTAAAAGAACATAGCCATAGGACGACAGTGTGCCTTGATATGGCGAGTTGATTTTTCTGTGCAAAGTGGGTGAGACAAGAAACCTACGTTTGGGCAGGCATGGGCACTAACCTCCGCTTGCTCCAGACCTTGACTGTAATTTTTCCTATTCAGTACGGGGTATAAAGGGGTAGTGAGGAGAACATACGGAATAGGACGAGTGTGCGGACACGAGTGGGGTCAATCATGGCATAACACATCAACAAGCGCGTGTTTTCCAGTGCCAACCTATTCTCAAAGCCAATGTCACACGCAATACCTGAAGGTAAGCCTGGAGAAGGGTCTAAAGAGAGCTTTACAATCGGAATGCGCGCGTGTGGCAAGGGCTTGACATAGAATTTGGTTTCTAAAGCGTTTGTCAATGAACACGAGGACTGAGAGGTCGTTACAGAAACAAATACAAACCACGCTCAAGAAGGTCACCCAACATGGTGACGAGGTCAGAAGCGGAGAGGCGCTCATCCGAATCGATGAGGCAACAGAGATCCATATCTTTCGAGGGGATCAACGTTGTTCTAGGCAACAAGAAGAATGAGGCTGACCAGAATTACGAAGACTGAAGCCATTCGCGGTGCTTCCGAAAGACAGAAGACGACTGTCAGGCTCTATGGTACGGATTAGGCGTTCGAGTAGTTTTCTGACATCTTCCTTGACTGTCATCTCTTCTGCAGTTGGAAGGAGTTGTATAACGAAATCAAATAGTGCTTGGGAGAGCTCGACGATGAAGAAGCGGTGCTTGGAGGCATGTCTGCCACGCTGGTTCTGAGTGTGGACATGGGACAGCGACTGGACGGTGGGGGGGGTGGCAATTGCAGCCTGCGCCATGGTGGAGGAATGAAGGGGCCCGCGTCGGGTTGGGCGCTACGGGAGTGGGCAAGGCTGATGACGGCGGGTGGGAACAAAGTCCACGACGATCACCTTCGCTGAGCGAGGCTGAAATGCAGGTGCAAGTCTGGACTGCCTGATTCGGAAGTCGTTGTCAATTATTCGGGCGCGAGGCTACTAAGTATACACTAAGGTACTCCATGCCCGCCGCTATTTGCGTCTCAGCGCTAGGCGGGCGCCGTGTACGAGGGCAGTGCACCGACGCACACATGGTCGTCGACCAAGTATTGAACAATCAAAAACGCACAAAATGGGGAGCGAAGATTTAATACCATTCACCCAGTGATGAGGGATGAACCGCAAGCTATGTGTACTCACATGGCAGAGGGCACAAAGGATAGGAATTGAGGGAGTAAGTACAATATCTCTCAGTCAACGGGAGCCCGATACTTTACTTAGAACTGTAATGAAGCGAAATCAGCAGGTAACCGCGCGTCTCGATAAATCTACGAACTTGTCTCGAGGCTGACTTCAGTGGAATCTGTAGCTTGAACCTCTACTGCGACACCATCGAGCTTTCGCTTAAGAGCTTCTCGTGAGGACGCATACACCATCTTAGGTTTGATTTTGGCGGTGTCCGGAGACCTGCAGCACGCAATGGATGAGAACCAGTAGACATCGTCATTGAACGCTACTGACCAGGAGACGAACAAGAGTTTGTTCCTCTTCCCATCCGAGCCCTTCTCGAATTCAAAATCATAGACTGCCCACCTACACTCATCCTCAGGCAAATCACTCAGAAATTTATCGTAGTCAGATTCTGCAGAGGTCTTCTTGACGACGATTTCCTTGAAATCGTCGCGGAGGGCGTAGATGATGTACTTATGCCTCTTGCCCAGTTTGAGCTGCTGGAAGGCACTGAGGCACTCATCAGAAACTTGGACGCCAGAAGCCTGAGTGTCTTTCAGAATCTGGCCAGATATTGTGGACGAATGCTCACCATGATGGACTGATAGATGGAGGAGACAAGTGGCGATACCCATCGCGATCGGGACTTGTGCTTTGCCGAAACCGAACTCCGACCCAACCTCGCTTGCGTAAGCACGAAGCTCCCAATTCATTATTTGCTCTTGATCGTCATGTCGTCCCTTTCCAAGGATGCCGACGCGTTCAAGCGGGTCCTGCATCGCCAGGACTACACTTCCTGGCATTCCCAGCCGGCGACCAATGTCAACACTCAGCTGGTGTACGCCGTCGACTATCTCAAAGTGATTTGGGTATTCAAATCCGCGTGACGGCAAGGCTGACCCTACACTCAGTCCACCCCAAATCCGATGAGATTGCAGGACATTGCAATTGTGACCAACACACCTTTGGATACCGATACAGTCCTCCTTGAGAAATTCAGGTCCCATGACCGCATCCAACACGACCCCAAAACAGATCTTTACTCTTATCGCGTAGGTCTGTCTGGTAGCTGCAACATACGGGGCTGAGTTCTTCGAAGCATGACTTCAACTTTCGCAACAAAGCGGCGCTTCTGACTGAAATTCAACGTCAGACTCGCAAGGGCGGTGGTATCCCTGTGCGCGCGCTAAAAGAATCCTGGAAAGAAGCACCTCAGGCTATTGAAGAGCTCGAAAAGGAGGGTGAAGTGCTCGTCACCCGCACTATCAAGGATGGTCAATTAAGAATGGTTTTTTGGAACGAAATAAAGCCGGATGAAGAGAGCGGGGGAAATTCGGTTGAAAAAGGTCGACCATGAGTGGTCCCTGGTCGGAACGAATACTAATAGATGCACTTTAGAATTCCTCGACCTGTGGCATCAACTTAAAGTGCCCAATGACGTTGACTTACTCAAAGCACTCGCCTCAGGTGTGTACTTCTTCATCTCGCGTCAGATGACGCATGCAGCTGCGCAGAGGGGTTGCAGGCTACCGCGGCCGAAGCCCCCATACCCAAGGCGCCATCGACCACCAAGAAGAAGGGGAAACGGTCGGTCCCCCGGCAAAGACCGGCCAAACTCACGAACGTCCACTTGAAGGGAGAAATAGACTTATCGCGGGATTACCATTCTGCTGTCACCAAATAGCGTTGGATTTCAGCAAGCCTTTGATATCCCACACAACTTCGTCTAGTTGTAATATCTAGCTTCATTCTCACTAGTATCAGGTCTAACACTACCTACGGAGTAATCGTCATCCCGTGCATGGCATAAGGGTTTTGGACTTGGGAACACTATCTGCGCTAACTTATCGTGTAAGTACCAAAACAAAGAAAATGGAAATGGCAAGTTGGTTCCCATGCACTTTGAGGTGGGATAAGATGCTGCTAAGCACTCGAGGTAACCAAAAATAAATCGACTACTCTACTTTCAGGAGGACTTTTTTCCCGTGCTTCCCATTGACCAGGCGCGAAATCACATTGTGTATCTTCCCCGTGGCATCTAAATCTGATTCTTGACTTCCGATCACAAGAATCTCGTGTTCCGGGCTGTCAAGCTGTGTAACGATCAGCTGACACGCTACCCACTAACGGAAGGTCAACTTGCTTTGCCTTCCCGTATGAGATTGGTGAGGGTGCCTATCATCTGAACGCGCTCGCTGATAGTTTTTTCATCATACCAGCGTGTTTGCCAAAACCCGTGACATGTCAAGTTTTTGAAAATGAATAGTGACGTCGGCAGCGTTAAGGGTTCTTTTGACATGGCTCCGTATGATACTAAATGTGAATTTTCACCAAGCAAGCGCGCCATTAGAGTGGTGGCTCTTCCGCCCACGCAATTCAGACCTAACTTGACGTCCTAAGAGAACCATGATCCAAGGAGTGACACGTGGATGAGTATGAACCCACTTTGCCTTGTGTCCAAGATGAGAAGGTAGCCTTGAAAGTCCTATCCGCGAGTTCAGTGTAGGTCACAACGTGTGTTGCTCCCAAGGTTCTCAAATGCGACTTCAAAGATTCTACGTCGTCTCTGCCCAGTGTTTCAGCTGTGGTAAGCGAAAAAAGGGGGAGAGGGAGGGAGGGAGGGGGGGACTTAATTTCTAACCTGTCGCGGACGAAATTGATGGTTTTGATTCCCTTAGAGGCGGCTATTTGAATAACTGCCTGCCCGACCTGCACGGTCTCAGTATTCGCAATGCCAGGGGCATCCAAACCCGTACCGCACTATTTGCTCCGTTTTGCACCACCCAATCACCTTCTTTCAGCTCGACAAAGTCGTGAAGCATGTTATAGGCGGTGGGCGGGTTGACCTGAGAAGGCGTCGGCGATTTTGAGACTGGCGAACTCCACGAGACCACGCACTGTTAGAGTTGCAGCTTGTGCTGCGTTCAACGACGACGAATCCACCTTGAGCAAATCCTCGATGCGAACGTTCCTACTCGATGCCCACGTTCCCATCTGCGGCCGCGTCATGATCACCCAATCCTTTTCCTTGAGCTCGGTGACGCCATCTCCAACAGAGAGGACTTCGGCTAACCCTTCGTTCCCGGCGACAAACATTGTAGACGGTTCAGGCAAGTCCGTACACGGTGCAGGTCGTGCTGGATAGACACCCTCGATGACATTGATGTCTGCAGGGTTGATGGGAGATAGCAGAAAACGGACGTTTGCGGTCGCCGATGTCGGGGGTGGGAGATCTGGGAAGCGGCGTGCGGAAAGAACGGAGGACGGGGGGCCAGTCTTGCTATACACTATGGCTCTTTGTACTAGAGGAACGGCAGAAGTTTGAAAGGCGCGCACAACAGAATTGGCCACCATGTTATTTTGTAGTGAGGGCGTGGGCTCGATTGATGGTTGAAACCGTACGTTCTATCGTGACGTTGATTCGTTACATAGTTGGCACGCAGAGGTTAAAAATATTCACGGCACTACTACCCTAGATTCTACGGGCTATCCTGATCCATGTTTACGTTTTATCTTAAAGCAATGAAGACGCCGGGATGAGCGCGCGGACCTTCCGTCCTCTGGGAGTAAGCACGCACCAGTGCAAGTTCTTGCTGCTTCGATTCTAGGGCAATATTGAGACCGTCGATATCTTCCTTATCTTGACCAAGTTGTTTATTTAGTTGGACGATCGTGACCTCCATGACTGCGCTATCTTTTTGCAACCGTTGGACGTGGGTACGCAGTCTTGAAATTTCAGACGAGAAGTGCGCCCGCTCTACCTCAATATCGCGTCTCTCTTGTCGTAGCTGTGACAACTGGTCTTGCAGTCGGTCCTGGGCTTCCCCGTTAGCTCCGACCGTATCTGCTACCGTTTGCGCCAAGGCGCTGCGCTGCGCCTCGGCCTCGTTTCTCTCTCGTTCAAGCTGCGAGATTTGTCGATGTAGCTGACGCAGAGTTTCCCCACTGGCCTCGTCCACAATGCACCTTTCCGTGCTCTCCCGACGACCGTTGTCGATTTCCTCTTCCAAATCGCAACACATCTTCTCCAAAACGGCGGCCTTCTTCTTCCACGAACGGATTACGCTCTTGCGTTTGTCGTTCTCCCTCTCCGAAGCCTCAAGGCGAGTGGTCAAGGCCGTTACTAGTTCGTCGCGAGCACGTAAGTCAATCTCGAATTGCGCACATAGCTCTTGCTGCAATGCAAGCTGAGTGCGGAGAGACCAAATAACGTCCTCCTCACGTGAGGCGGTGCGTGAATGTAAGCCTGACGGAGGGGAGGGAGGCGTTTGATGGGTGTAATACGTTGCAGCATTGACACGAAAAGACTCGGCATTCGCAGGGCTCGGGTCACTGTCGCTTCCTTCCCGTAGCTTAAGGGCGTTGCTTATCTTTGACTGCATGGTATGGTGGACGTTTGGTTGCGGTTCGATTTTTCCGTGGTCCGCAGTTTATTTCAAAGCCCGCGTGTAGGCTTTTTTTACTGATACCCAAAAGTATAAGTAACTCTTGTTGTGGTCGCAGAGTATGCGACATGCTGGAATGGAGCGTCAGGTTTCATTTTCGACCACCAAATGCCTGTGTACCCGCACACTCCACTCATTCGCCCGACCACCCAACACCCCACGCGAGCTCCGGTCTGTCTGAGCCCGCCCTTATTGCCTTGCGCATTCACACTTGTTGCGCCCCCACCCTCGTCCTTGTTCGTCTGAGGGCGCGTGCGTACCTTCGCCGTCTCGTGTCCGTATGTGTTCGCACCTGTCAGCATTCCTACCCTTGTCCACGTCCATCTGAGTGCCCACGCCCACGCACACCCTCCCCCCCTCTCCATCTCGCGCTCCCCCACATTCCCGCAAAGTCCTTAAATATCATGTCATAGACCCAGTCAGTTCCGACTCTCCAAAAACTGTTCTACAATTGTACACGAGCCCTAGCCGGGCCCTTAGTGCGCGGGCTCATGAACTTGGTGTGCCTGAGTCCCCTAATGCAGAGTACACCTTGGAGCTTGTACGTCACTGGCCATGACCATCTCACACGCACGAATGCAGACTACGCAGTCCCCGTGCATCCTTGTTGAACAATTAAATGGTCAGTATCGAGTCACTGGTACAATAGGAAGGTAATTGATAATGAACGTACTGTCTGAACCTGGTTCAATCACCACCGTTGTGTCATGGTCAAGTACTCGGTCACATGGCTCTCGTCGAAGTCTCGCAACAGAAAGATTTTTGTGCAACCAAGACAGCGCGACAATGCAGTACATAGATGTTGAATGGTGTCAGTGATCCTGACGGAGCCACTTACGAGATCAATTAATCTCACGAGTGATTCGTTTGGCCTTGCAATCGATAACCCAGCGTGAAAGTGTAAGGTGCTCTAATTAGTCTATACTCTTCTTTTCATTCCTGACGACAATCGTGAGTGATCGCTACATCGGAACAAGCGGAATAACACTATTCTGAGTCCGTGATCGCCGATCGCTGCGGCGAGCTACTGGGTAGTAGGCGCCGCAAGGTTAGAAAGTGGTGAGCGAAGTTCGCAGGGCTTCCGACCCGAGGCACTGACTGCCCCCTGGGGAGACCACACAGGCGCACGTCGCTAAGATCCAGGATGAGAGACGTGCAGCGGAGACAGGAGAAATATTCCGACTTCAGAGGGTTTTCCATTCCTGAGAGCGAGGGAGTGATGGGTAGGCGTGAGCAACAAGGCCGTACCGAAGACAGAGGGCTACTACAGCTGCGAGCTGCGAGGTGACCGGAAGGAAGATAAGACACGCCACCTCGCTAACTCATGTCCGCGGGCACAGACTAAAGTCTTTGGACCGCGCTGCAGTAGCGACACGGAATGGGTATCGCTAGTGAAAGTCTGGAGTGTATGGGTAAGGCGGTTGGCATTGGGCAGGAGCACGGAGCGCCCTCCAGCCCCAAACGGCAGCGGTGTCCTGTCGGCCTCGGCGTGAGCTGCGGTCCCAGTGGTTAGGAGCGGTTCGACAACGCGCGGAGGGAACGCCGAGGGCCCAGAAACTAGGAGGATGGTAGCGCTACTGACCAGGTGGTAGGGTATACCAAGGGAAAAACTGAGCTCAGCTTGAATGCACGGGGTGAGAGTTGGTCTCGGAGTCTATTGGGTGGAGGTGGTCTGGGGGGGGGTATGGTGAACGGTAGTGACTGGAGGGTACGCTGGGGTGCGGGCAGGGGCATTTGAAATGGGCAAAATCGATCGCGCGGGGGTGGTGGGAATGGGGAGGATCCGGTTGTTTGCGCTCGGGGTGACGCATCTGGCTGCCGAAGCCGAACACGGGGGGAGCATTGCTTGGGGTGTGGTGCCGTTCCGAGTACCCCTCCTAGCGCAGCTGGGCACAGCGGCAAACCCTCTGGGATCACGGAGGGGGCAGGGGAGGCGCGGGTCATGACAGTGGGGCAGGGCCACTCGTCATGATCGGAGTGGGTGATCCAAGATACCGGCGAGGGTAATCACGGGCATCGTCACGGCGATGGGGCGTAGCCACGGTATTGGGACGGTGGTTATGGCAGCACGG
This sequence comes from Boletellus deceptivus, assembly GCA_038090195.1. Taxonomy (NCBI): domain Eukaryota; kingdom Fungi; phylum Basidiomycota; class Agaricomycetes; order Boletales; family Boletaceae; genus Boletellus; species Boletellus deceptivus. Next base: position 172,565 of record JBBPMG010000006.1, read on the forward strand.
CAGAGGAGGGTGAACAGGAAAGAGCGGGATAGTTAGTTCTGATGACTAATGAAGTGATATCGGCGGTCTGCAGTGAAGATGAATAGACGCGACGAGGAGGAAAGGAGTGGGAGGCAGGACGAGCGGGGTGCAGCCAGGCGAGAAGAAAGACGAGCGCGCGCTACTTGCCTACGCTCGTCCGGGGATTGTCACAAAAATTTGGTTTCCGTAAGTATCACGGAAGTCAAAAAATTTCTATTGAGTGCGTCTGGATAAGCGTACACCGCCCAAAAACTGTGATCATATTGTGCAAAGTCGCTATCCCTCTAAAGCTTGGGGGCCTCGACAAAGGAAACGCCCTAGCACCATTTTAGTGACTGAACGTTAATAGCAGAACAGATCGAGCTCACTTTCTCAATGCTAGCTGTGAGCTCTGGAAGTGCAGCTTTGATAAGAGCCTTCTCTTCTTCGGTGATACTACCGAGACTCTGGATCGTCTCCACGCCGTTTTTCTGCAACGTGTCAGAATGAGGGGCCAATTAATAGCGAGCGGTATACCCCAAGCTCGACCGGCGCAGAGAAGTATGCGATGTCTTTTTTCCCGATCTCCTCCTTGAGAACATCTCCACCAGCCTTATCCGCGGCGAGATTGATGAAAGTTGGTGCAATGATGCCTTTCTCGCCTCCAAGCGCTCGGATAATCTTCCCCGCAAACTCTGCACCGGCATAAGCCATCGAGAGAGTAGCCGAACCGGCGCCGTCTTTAGCCTTGACAACCTCGTCACCCCCAAACTGAATGCGATTAATCAATGCGTCAGTGCTGGATTTGTCCAGCTTGGGAGGAAGAAGATGCGAGGACTGCGAAAGGAGGGGGACAATCTGTTGTTCATAGTGAGCTACTATGTTATGTGGTTGAGAGTTTTGGTACGGACAGTAACACCACTGTGGCCGCCTACAACAGGAACGGAGATAGCAGGGGCCAGACTAGGATCTCCCAAGATTTCGGATACAAATGTTGAAGCACGAACGACATCTAGCGTCGTAACTCCAAAGATTCTAAGGCCGTGTAAGTAGCAACCGAGAATAATGTGTGGCCCACAATACCTCTTAGCATCGAAGACTCCTTGTTTCTTGAAAACTTCGGCGACAATCGGGACTGTAGAGTTTACTGGGTTGGAAATAACAAGCACGTGCGCTTTCGGAGCTGTCGTTGCAATGCCAGCAGCAAGGTCGCGCACAATTCCAGCATTAATCTAGGTGTTGTGAGAATCAGTAAGTGATGCAAAAAGCCGATCAAACCTTGAAGAGATCGTCTCTGCAGATTATGACGACGCCATGGTATCATCGTCAGTCATCTGACAGATTTTCTCACCCAGTCACGTACCGCGACATCTAGATATGTTCGTTGATACCATCTCTACGCAGAACAAACAAACCACTCACTCCTGGCTTCCTTGGGATACCCGCAGGGATGATAACAATGTCTGCATTAGCGAGGGCCTTCTTCAAGCCATCATCAGGGGGAAGGTATCCCTCAACCTTCGCCGGGGTTGCAATGTGAGACAAATCGGCAGCAACTCCAGGGGTGTTGACGATATCATAAAGGCTAAGCTATTGACCATATGGCACATAAGGAAATCGTGGTAGGAGGGTTGATTGGAGTTTCGGCGTACTTTGGTTATAGAAGGGTTTGACTTCAGCAGGAGGGACAAAGGCTGGCCAATACCACCTGATCTTCGATCAACACTGGCTGGAAGAGCAGGCTAGAACTATACCTGAGGCTCCGAGTACAACAACTTTCACCATGGTAACAAGCGTTTGGAGGGTGCAGCTATGTGGAGGGACTCGAGAAAGCTGGGCGGATTGATCTTTATCGTTCTCTGACTGCGGCCGCTCCCGGCGGTTTATCACGTAATTTAGCTCGACTACCCGTGTCGGATCCGTACGGGCCGTTAGCCGCCGAATCAGATCATAGGTACATCCTTTGCACATCTGCCAACAAATTGTTCGCAATCAACTGATCAAAAAATAATGTTCGCCATCACAACTCGTCTTCTTCCCTTCGAACCTTTTTTCCAGCCCAATCCATACTCTGGCGTGCGCGCCTGATCGCCTCACCTTCTTCATTCGCCTTTGCCTCATCGACTCCGCATAAACTCCAGCTCCAATCGCGAGGCTTCTTCATGCTTGTACATCCACAAGCACCATCAACCTCTTCCTCCGCATAGCGTGCAACATCACTTGGATACCCACTCAAAACCTTTCACCCGTGCAAGGCAGACGAATCAGTCGATAGAAAGAGCTATCAAAACTTGACGCACCTCTAGAGCATGAGCAACCTTGTTCTCTACGGCTTCTACGGAACTACTTATGATCTCCTTGAGCCTTTCAACAACATTTTCGACTCTCGAGGTGCTTTGCACCCAGCGGATTCGAGTCTCTTCTGCCTAGACGTCCAAACAGAAAAAAAAAACAAAGTAAAACTGTTAGACGTACGAAGTAACCCGAGTCTACTAGTCGGAAGCGCGTTCTCTTTGATTCCCTGCTCACGCAAGTAGGCACGTAAACGAGCATCCGGCCAAACAAGATAGGAATCAGCTTTTGTGGTGGCACCTAGATAGCTATGCGGAAGCAACGTGATGAGCAGAACAAGAAATTACACAAGTGCTCACTTGCTGTTTATAAGATCAACAAGATCGCCACGGCTCGTCACGCCGCCTCTGTCTTGAAAGCCGTTCTCTGCAAGCCACTGGCGAATGTCCGAGTTACTCCATGCCCCCCATATAGTATCTGGTGCAGAGGGGTAGCTTCCTCTGTGTCGAACATCAGGTCGGAACCACCAAGGAGGTTCAAATCGGGACTTACTCAATCATCTTGACCAGATCATCCCGGCTCTTCCGAGCGTCACTCTGCAGAAGGTGGTGGTCGACGAGCCAAGATTTTAACTCAGAGTCTGACCACGTGTCCCAAACATTGTCAGTGCACCTGTAATAGTACTTCTTCATTTCCTCGAGAAGGCCCAACCGATCAAGTGACTCTGAGGGTTCTAACAGGTGGTGGGAAGTGAGCCATTCCCGCTAGCGTGGGCGTCAGGGACGCATATCTGCTGATCTGAGCCTTCACGCTTACAATGTACGAATCACTCCAGCTCTCCCATACAGAACTAGTCGCTTTGCGATGATAGTCATTGGCAATGCCCACCAATTCGTCCCTGGTGTGTGCGCGTTTTGTCATTATGGCGCCATGGTCTTCGAGCCAATCCCTCAATCGATTGTCGTCCCATGTTGAGTAGACGTAGTCCTTTGTGCCGTCAAACGTACGAGCAACTTCATCCGTTGCTTGAGCTGCCAGATTACTGAGGCACCGGGAGACAGCACTGGTTGTGTCGGTGACACTACCATAAGCTGATGAAATTGTTCCAGAGACAAGAGGGGAATAGAGCGCCGCTGCGTCAGTGTAAGCGCGGTATTTGTCCCTGGCGAGGAGGATGAGGTGTTCGCGAGGGCCAGAGGGGGCGATGACGCCGTGCTCGAGGAGGAAGGCTCTCAGCCTGCTTTCATCCCATTGGTCAAAGGAGTCATCCTTGATATGCTGGAAGGTGCGCCGCGCTCGGTTGTACTGATCAAGTGACCATTGGCGACCACCTTCTGCAAGGGAAGAGGGTAGACTGTGCCAGTTTGTGTCGACAAGGGCATAGAGGTGAGCCTTGTCGAAAGACGGGGGCACCTTGACACTGTGATTCTCGAGCCAGGCGCGCAGTTGTGCATGAGACCATTGGGCGTATTCTGGTTCGGAGGAAAACCAGCTGGAGGCGTGGGCAACACTGGCGAGGAGGAAGAGGCGGAGAAGAAACATGGTCGAAAGGTGGGGCGGCTTGCTTCGCCCAGCCCGGGCTCGTTTAAATACTGGAGTATCATAGGAGGAATGACATCACAGGCGTTTCCAAATAGGGCAGGATCTCACTCTTCGCTTTCCACGGTGGAAACTTCGACAGCGAACATGCTGACAGTGTTCAACAAGTTCATCCTGTATGAGAACAAGCTGCGTTTTTACGTTGTCGCCTCCAATGCATCTGATTCGCGCCATCGCATCATCAAGATCGACCGCACCTCTCCAGCCGACCTCAACGTTGTCGAAGACGACACGGACTACAGCGGAAAACAGATGAGCGCTATGCTCAAGATGCTTGATGACGGAAACAAGGGGTCGGGCGGCATAGGAAGAGCCAGAGTCATCTTTGGAATTGCCGGTAGGCCATCTTTTTTTGTGCGCGACCCGTGGCTAAGCATACCATTAGGTTTTGTCAAGTTTACCGCCGGGTGGTATATGATCGTGATCTCTAAACGTTCTGTCGTTGCACTTCTCGGCGGCCACTACCTGTATCATTGCGAAAGTACCGACATGATACCCGTTTGTGCCAACCATAAGATAGAAAAGCCTGCAGAAGAACAGCGCATGCTCAACATCTTCAAACAAGTCGACATTTCAAAAAACTTTTACTTTAGGTACATTCCATGTTACGAACAGTGGCGTGGCGCTCAGCGCACCAACAGTTACTCGTACGATATTACATCCACGCTTCAGAACAATCTTACGAAACCAGACCGATTTCGGGCCTCTCCCTGGTCGTTCAATGATCGTTATGTCTGGAACTTCCACATGATGTCACATTCTTTCACGGATACAGCTCCGCGAGGAGTTCTCGCTTGGTTGATTCCGCTTATTCATGGCCATGTCGATCAAGCCAGTAAGTGTTATTTACATCTATTTCAAATAACATTTCATTTTTTTAAACCAGAGCTCAACGTTTTTGGACGTGTAATCTTTGTTACTCTGATTGCTCGCCGATCTCGCCATTACGCAGGGGCTAGGTATTTGACAAGGGGTGTCAACGAAGAGGTTGGACTGCAATCTTCCCACATCGAGTTTTCTCATTATTCTTGAAAGGGGAATGTCGCAAATGAAGTTGAGACGGAACAAATTGTGTCGGAGGCCCTAACTACACCATTTTACTTTCCCTCCCAGCGGGGTCGTGCTCGCCAGCCGAGCCCAAGATACACTAGCTATACACAGGCATGTCCTAGTTTCCTCGCATCTCCCACTCTACCCATAGCGATATCGCAGTACCGCGGAAGTATTCCTATTTATTGGACCCAAGACACCACCACTATGAGTCCCCGTCCTCCAATTGAAAGTTAGTCCCCAGCCTCTGACTACGTTTCTTGCTCAACACATCTTCCAGTCAATGTGATCGATCCGTTTTATGCAGCCGCTTCTCGTCATTTTAATGACCTGTTTGCGCGTTACGGGGCTCCGGTTTTCATTCTCAACCTTATCAAGAGACGAGAGCCTGTACCTAGGGAGTCCAAGCTTTTGGATGAATATACGCAATGTGTCCGTTACTTGAACCAATTTCTACCGGATGACAAGAAAATGGTTTATCGAGCTTGGGACATGTCAAGGGCATACAAAGAGTATGTCTATCCGGCGTCGAGGCCCCGTTCTTTACCTGTTTTTCTTTTCAGAAAGACCCAGGACGTTATCAGCTACCTGGAAGACCTGGCCGAGGAGTCGATTCAAATGACAGGCTTTTTTCATACCGGAGCGGAACCGTTTTCTCATTTTGTGCAAAGCATGTCGTAAGTTTGCTCCGTATTAGTTCCTGCTCCAGTGCCAATCCAATGTCTTGTAGGGACAAAGATGCTTCGTCGTGGCGGGATGACATTCTTTTGCAAAACGGGATATGTCGTATCAATTGTGTCGACTGTTTGGACCGTACAAACGCCGCTCAATTCGTGTTCGGAAAACGGGCTTTCGGTCATCAACTTTATGCGCTTGGAGTCGTTGGAAATCCGAATCTTTCGTTTGATTCAGATGCTGTCAATATGCTGACTGAGATGTATCACGATCACGGTGATAGTGCGAGACATATTGCGTTCTTCCATCATCCCCTCACCTATTCTGCTAGCCATCGCTCTTCAGTATACGGGAAGCGCACTTGTTAATCGGGTTGAAACCTATCGTCGAATGCCTCATTGGAATAGCCACTCTCGTGATATAATTGAGAACATCCGGCGCTTCTACACCAACTCCTTGTTAGGTGAGTCTAGGTATCATTGGGGGAAATTGTACCGACAGTCAACATAGATGCGGATAAGCAGACAGCGATCAATTTATTCCTTGGTGTTCATGAACATCATGGGCAGGTTATCCATCCACGAGGGAGTTACCAACAGTGGTATCAGCCTTGTCACCTGGACACAGCATACACTCTAGATGAGTGTTTGCATGCATTGCAAGATTTTGTCACCCACAGAGGTGATTTTTGGTCTGAGTATTATAGACCACTTTTGTTTACTTCCCTGGGCAAGCATTTTGCATACTGCATGAACACATTGAAAGCACCAGGGTGAGGACAGAGTTTCTTATCTTTTGATGGATTGATTGACTTGATGTAGGAAGTCAATGAGTGATGAGGGTTATAGCCCTTTCTTGCCAAACAGTTCTATTGCAATGCATCAGCCTAGGTTAGATTTCAGATTGGTCTCAGTTGATTTTGTTCATCTTGGATGATAGATTGATAGCAGGAGTCAGACGTTGGATTGGTAATCCAATTCCATCTCACAATGATGCTATCAAAAAGTCTGTGCATTCAACCAACATGGTTGTAGGGTCTCAGCCATATAGCAAAGCTGAGAATCATATGCAACCCACTGGAGCTTTGGCAAGCCAACTTCTTGACCCAAAAGTATCATCAGAAGAATTGTTTGAGTATCATAGGCAAGTACTTTGAATGTGTATTGTAGTAAATTAACAGTGGTAATCTTGTAGGTATATTGATCAAGATCAGCTTATACATGATACTATGCAAAGTGAGGCAGAAATAACTGATCAGTTGCTTTATATGAAATACATTGAGAAGAATACTGAAAAGGGGGAGTTGCTTCTAGCTGATGGCATCATGGAGCTATATGGAAGGTATATGCTTTCTGCTTCTGGTAATCAGACTTTGGCATCAACAGATGCATATAGCTATTCAAGGTGGCTTACAGAAGTAGAGATGATATAGTTGTTTATATATGCATTAAGTTATGAAAGTGATTTTGTCAGCTATTCAGGATCAATGGTCTGAACACATGTTACAGTTGAAGTGTTTGTTATGCATTATTTTGGCATTGATTTGGCTACTTCTTGTCATATGCTGCATATTATTGCATATGATGATCTACACAGGTATGTATGCTTATAGCTACATGCATACCCATACATAAATCACCACTGACAGCAGTGATTTATGTAAAGTCTAGTCTAGGGGGCAACCCATATGAGTCATGAGTATGGATATTGCATAGGTATGGGTTTCATTGTGTGACACTCATACCCTAGTCCATACTTGTCAGAAGGGTATCATATAATTGAGTTAGATGCAGTGACCTCCAAAACTGTTGCAGTGTTTGATCTTAACACAATGTGTGAAGTGCACTGCAATCACCTGTGGGAATTTTGCTTAGCTCTAGTGAGACAAAATAAAGTAGACACTCTTGGCTACAAATAACTCCCTGGGGTCATGTGATTTCATCCAGTGGCTGTGGAGATACACCTCTTACAAAACAGTGACACCATTGGAACAGTTTTACACCTTTTATATAAAAACTAGAATTTTATTGATAGTGGGTGTTATTTGGTCATACAAACAAAGATACACATATATGTAAATACCATGTCTGGGTTTGAAATAACTCACACATTGTTACCTTCAACCACCATCATCATAAGATCTCTTTCTTCTACTCAGAAAAACACCATCCTCTCCATGCTTGATGCTGGGCAATCTGCCCACTCTATTGCTGCCACTGTTGAAGATATGCTATCTTGTCTTCTTATCTCAGAAATCATTTTATTACTTTCATCTTATCATTTAGTTTATCATTTGATGTGATGGTGATTTCCATGACACATGATCTTTTACATATACACTTCTCATGTTACAGCACAGGCTATGCATTTCCATCAGAAATAGAAGCATAGACCCTTCTATCTTACATCAACAGGTGAAACACTTCTTTTACATCAGTATTTCACATATATCATTTCACTTTGATGAAACTTCTTTGATATAGTGTTTTAGATAGATTAAAGCATGCTTCACATTTCAGTCTGAATTTTAATCTTAGCACCAGACTGTATTTAAACCTGGCCCTTTGGCCATAATTGATAGCAGTTCAAGAAGCCTCAACACCTGAGTGGCTCTTCACCTTGTCTCTACAAGAGTTCATCACCACCACCACCTATCCTTGATTCAAGACCTGCTCCCACTCTAATTGCAAGACTCTCCACCACAACCAATTGAGTAAGAAGTGAGTCTCACACTTCTTGCTTATTCCTTGACTGTCCCTCAGTCTGCACTTTCTTGGAAGTTTCACCTTTTGTCACATCCTAGGTCAACTCCTGGCCACTTCTGAACTCCAAGCCCCTATTCCAGACCTCTAGAGTGGCCTCCCCAACTCCAAACTCCTACCTCTGACTCCTGTACATGTAGTACCTTTGAACTCCTATTCTGAACTCCTGTAGATACTCCAGACTCTGTTTCTTTTTCTTCACTCTTTCTTATTTAGTATCTCTATTTAGTTAGTTCCACACTTAGACTGAAACAACTGCTTACCAGACCTAGCTGGTAACCTGTGTTGTTAGGTCAAGGAGTCGAGTACTAGATCTGAGCAGGCAAGCTCGAGGAGGACAAGACTGGGTCCTCCAGCGAGTTGGGGGTGTCC